>JANIVK010000017.1:0-93772 GCA_030555795.1 Entelexis sorbosivorans | reverse complement strand
ACTCTCGTAAGGATAGATGCAGATGTGCTGCGAGGCCATACCAATCGGGTATTCAGGGCACAGGTCCTCGTCAAACGGGCGCATATTGGGCGCGTATGACACCATGCGCGAATAGCAAACATGTGTAAACAGGCCCGGCCACGCGCAGAGCCTGCAGCCAATTATGCCGCCGCGCGAAATAGAGACAACCGCGCCGAAGCGGGGAGCGCGTAGTTGCGCCGTACATGTACTAGTCTGTAGCCAGTAGCCGTGCGTTAATTACTGGAATGATCTCTACGCGTACGAGCTTAGGAAAATGCCAGGACGGCGGCCGGCGTTCCACCTTGAGGACGCAGGGTTGGGGCTCGTCTGACTCGGAATGGGCTCCAGAGTTCTCGGGGATACGAGATGCACCTCTGTTTAGATGTGTTAAGTGTACGGAAAGCGCCAGGAAACAGCAGAGGTCTGGTTTTTGCAGAGCAGGTTTCGAGCAAAGGCGCTCAAGCTGCGGCTAATAGCTGGGGCCAGTAGCCGGCCACGATAATGCTCACGCGTACCCTAAGTGCGCCATACATAACCCTAGCGCGTTTAATGCACGGCGGTATACCCCGCTTACTGAATGAGGGGTGCGTTTCGTGTATCAACGTAGACATCATGCATGAATGCGGGGACCTTTGTGAGAAGCCCGACAAAGGCAAGGTTTCCAGCGGGGCATGTTGGGACGGAGATTTTCCCGAGATCTCCAAGTATAAGAACCCCCCAGGATCCTCCGGTTGAATCCTCATCCCAGACTTGATCTCCGATACCAACTCAACAACCTTCACTTACAATGAACGCCTACCTTGCTGCTGCTGTCCTCATCCAGGTTGCTGCTGCCGACTTCGGCGGCGCTGCCAGCGCTGTTAGCGCCTCTGCTTCTGGTCTCGCCGGAAGTGTCAGCCAGTGGTCGTCTCCTGATGGCCTCGCGGGTGCCCTTGGCATTCAGAGCGGTGTTGCTGGTCTTTCGGACGCTGTTAACTCCCTTTCGCAGGCTGCCAGCGGCCTGAGCGCTAGCGACGTTGACGTCAGCTCGACGAACTCGCTCGCCTCTGCCATCGCCGGCCTTCTGTCGGCTCTGACTGACAAGGCTGACGACTTCAAGTCAGTGCAGGCTACCAGCATCGTTGGCGGTGACATTAAGGAGCTCCAGGGCCCTGCTGCCGACATCGTCAGCTCGATTGTTAACGCTGTCAAGGACGACTGCGACAAGGTCAACTCGCTGACCTCGGCGCTTGGCGAGATCTCTGGCGGCTTCAGCAAGGCTGACTCTGCTTTCGGTGTTGACCAGGGCAGCTTCCCTGACGCTCCCAGCTGCTCTGGCGGCTCCGGCTCGTCGTCGGCTGCTTCGTCGGCTGCGTCGTCGGCTGCGTCGTCGGCTGCTACGTCGGCTGCGTCCTCGGCTGCTTCGTCGGCTGCTTCGGCTGCGCCTACCAGCGTTGCTGCTGCTGCCTCGAGCGCCAGCGCTCCCCCTGCCGTCAACGGTGGTGTTGAGGCCGTTGTTGGCCTGGGCGCTGCCGCCGCCGGTGTTGCCGCTCTTCTGATCTAAACCCCTTTTTAGGTGACATCAATCTTCTTACTGGCAGTAACTGTGTAACATATCTTCTGAGATATCCCTTTATCTAGTATAATCGTCGCTTAGATTTGTTTTCTCTCTTCTCTTTACTTTTCAACTTTGATACCTTACTACAGAGCTCTTAATTATTATGGGCGCGTTCACATAACTCGTTCAGTGACGCGCCGGTCGTGCGTGGGCGGGCGGCCGGCGGCCCGCGTGGCTTGTGCTGGATGCGGCTGCGGCTTCCAGACCGGCGCGCCGTGCCTTCGCTTCGGGCTGGGCCAGAAAAAAGTAGGTTTGATTCAGGGCAGGCGTAATTCTAATTTGCCGGGGCACGTTGCGACGCATTACACGCAAAATGCGTTACTGGCCGATTACCTTTTGCTAGGAGTGACCGGCTCGAATTAGCTCGTGCCGGCAGTGGCTCTGCGCGATTAGCACGCCATATAAGTAGTAGGTTGACGCGCGGTTCGCAGACGGCAGTCCTTCACCATGCTCTCGGTTTCCTCTTGTGCTGCTCTCCTCACTGTAGCCCTGCTCGGTTCAGCCGCATGCTCGGACCTACAAGGTCCGCTTGGCGACGTAGATCAACGGGCTGGCGGCCTGAAGTCTCTTGTGGACAAGTGGTCGGCCAGCAGCGGTCTTGAGGGCGCGCTGAGCATCCAAGACCAGTTTCCGGCGCTATCGAGCGCCGTGGCAGCACTCTCGCAGGCTGCGGGGTCCGTCAGCGAGGCTGCTGTCGAGCCCAGTTCGGTCACCTCGCTGGCGGAGTCGATCAGCGCGCTGCTGCAGTCGCTCACGCTGAAGGCCAGCGACTTCAAGACCGTCGGCGCGTCGGACATCGTGGCGAATGACATCTCATCGCTGAAACAGCCCGCCGTGGATATCATCAACAGCATCGCAAGGGCCGTGAGCGCGAATTGCGAGAAGGCTGGCTCGCTGAGCCCGGCGCTGCACAACATCGTGCAGGGATTTAGCTCTGCCGACGCGAACTACAACCTGCCCGGCGCGGACTTCCCAACGACGATTGCGTGCGCCGGCAGCGCAAGCAACGCCGGGGCTACTACAGGCAGCACCGCACCGCCGCGCGCTTCGGCGCGCGTCGGGCCTGCGCTCGCGTCGAGCGGCGCAGCGGGGTATGCAGCCTCGGATGCACCAGCGCTCGCGCCACCGGGGGCGCCTTCATACGCACTGCCCGGGCCGGGGAACCCAGAAAGCGTGCCGGCCGGCTTCGCGAACACGACGGTTCCCGTGTGGCAGTCGAACACAGGCGTGTCGAATGCGCCGGCGCTTATTTTGGCGGCCGTGGGCGTGCTTGCAGGCACTGCGGCGCTGTTAATTTTTTAGGGCTAGCACTAGTAGCGATATGTGGAATGAATTAAGCTTCGTGCGACACTGATGGCTCGGAGCCCAGCATACGCGACGCCCCCCGCCAGCAGCAACGCGCAGCCGCGCGCGGACCACAAACAGTACCGCCCGCGCACCCCTGCCCTGCAACCCCTCGACGCCGATGCGCGCTTGCTAAGCGCAGCCCATTGAAGCCGGTAGATCAGTGATCACGTGTAAGAAGTGGCGGCCAGACCTCGACGCTTGCCGGCGCAACCACACGTGTGGGTCGTCGATATTTAAGATGAGCTCGTACCTCTCGTCAGTGGTCAACTTCCTGTTCCCCCCGAAAATGCCCATCTCCGACGCCAAGAAGCAGCAGATCGACAACGCCATCAAGAGCGACCATGTCTTCATTGCGTCGAAGTCGTACTGCCCGTACTGCAAGCGCGCAAAGCAGATCATTATCAACCAGCACGGTGTAAAGGCCGACGTCATTGAGCTCAACGAGGTTGAGGAGGGCAGCGAGATCCAGGACTACCTCGAGAAGATCACGGGCCAGCGTACGGTGCCGAACGTCTTCATCGACGGCAAGCACATCGGTGGTTGCTCCGACGTCGAGACGCTCGAGAAGAAGGGCGAGCTTGCAGCGATGCTTTAAAGAATAGACAAGTAGACGAACGTTGTATTCTTTTTGTGTTCTACTAGCACGTCTAGATGCCCGCAAGTGAGCGTCGCTACATTCATCGTGCAACAAAATCGCGCGTACCAGCGTTGCGTACTAGCATCGCCATCGTGCACCAGCAGAAGCAGCGTCGTAGAGCGGTTGCAGTGCAGGACCGGTTCATGATGCTCAGTTGTGGGTGTGTTGCAGTTGTTCTTTAAAAACACATGAAGCGTAGCCACCATATATATATATCGACCTGGTCGCGTGCGGGGGCACTATGTAACAATCATCCTCTGCAATATATGCCGGACCAGCCTTAATCGCATCACACATGAAACTTCTATTAGTACACTTCTACATTCTCATCACTTATGGCTCTGTCGCTCGTGCTCCATCACCTCCTGATTCTCTTGCGCGTCCCATAGATTGCGATACAGACTGTCCTTGCGCGCGAGCAGCTCCGTATGAGAGCCCTGCTCGGCCACGCGGCCCTCGCGTAGCACAATGATCTTGTCCGTGTTCGCGACGGTACGCAGGCGGTGCGCAATGAACACGTTCGTCCCGCCATGGAAATTCGCGAAGATGTTGCGCAGCAGCGCGCGCTCCGTCTCCGTGTCGAGGGCCGACGTGGCCTCGTCGAAGAAGTTGATGGGCGCGCCTTTCAAGAGCACACGGGCCACGGCCAGCCGCTGCCGCTCGCCGCCAGAAATCATGAGGCCGCGTTCGCCCACCATGGTGTCGTACCCGGCCGGCAGGTTCCGGATCAGCGTCGTTAGCTCCGAGCGCGTCACGGCCTGCCGGCACTCTTCGTCTGTCGCACGCAGGTTTCCAAACCGCACGTTGTTCATGATCGTGTCGTTGAAAAGTGGCGTGTCTTGAGGGACTACGCCAATGGCGGCGCGCAATGACTGCAGATCGACCTCGCGAATGTCTTGTCCATCGACAAGAATGCGGCCTTGCTGCGGCTCAAACAGGCGGAACAGCAGCCGCAGGATTGTGGACTTGCCACTGCCGCTCGAGCCTACGAACGCGACGGCCTTGCCGCTCGGTATTACGAAGCTTGTGTTCTGCAGGATCGGCACACCGGGTCGGTATGCAAAGCTCACGTTCTCAAAGCGGATCTCGCCGCCGCGCGGCTTCACTTGCAGGGCTGGGACGTCCGGGGCAATGTTCTTTATGCGTATGGGCTCGCGCTGCAGCGTAAAAAGGGTTTCCATATCCAAGAGCGCCTGCTTCAGATCGCGGTACACGGAGCCAAGGAAGTTGAGGGGCATACTTAGCTGGAACACGAGCTGGTTCACGAGAATGAGGTCACCTACAGTGAGGTTGCTCGACACAATGCCGTTGCACGTCATGAACATGATGGCCGTGAGCGCCGACGAGAAGATGAGGTTCTGCCCCGTATTCAGAAAGCTTAGCGACTTGGCAATATTGATGCTCGAGCTTTCGTAGTCGGCCAGTGCCTTGTCGTACTTCGCGAGCTGATTCTTCTGGTTGTTGAACAGCGTCACACTCTCAATGTTCTGCAGCGTCTCCGTGGCAATGCCCGACGCAATGTTATCGGCCTTATTCGCGTTGCGCCGGAACTGCGAGCGCCATGCCGTCGTACGGATCGTGAACCACGAGTAGGCCAGCATCGTCGCAATCGTGACAGCTGCGAAACTAGGCCCGAACTTGTACGACAGCACGCCTGACACAAGGGCTACTTCGAACGTCACGGGCGCAATGTGGAAGATCATTGCCGATAGAACAAAGCTGATACCCTTGCACCCGCGGTCAATGGCGCGCGTCAGCTTGCCTGTCGAGTGCGTCAACTGGAAGCCGCTGTCGAGCTTCATAATGTGGTCAAATGTGGACGCGCTAACCTGCCGGATCGCACGCTGCGCGACGGTTGCAAAAATCGCATTGCGCAGCTCGCCAAAGAACGTCGCGCAAAACCGCGCAAGCCCGTACGTGAGCACAAGCCCCGTGAACACGGTGCCGGCCGTGCCCACCTGGTGCCAAGGGATGTTCATTGCGTCGACGATCTCCTTGAAATAGAACGGCACCTGCACGTTCAGGACTTTGGATCCGATGAGCAGACCCAACGCTAACAGTACGCGTGCGCGCGCGCCGCGGTGATCTTTCGGCCACATGTACTTCACGAGGTTTTTTAGAATGAGCCGGTGCGTCTCGGCAACGTTCTCGGGCTTCGCCTCGAGCACGAGACCGCTCAGCTCCTTGCTCTTCTTCTGGTCACCCTGGGTCGCCGCCGGCTGGCCGCCGCTCTGCGTCGCCTGGTGTCGCACGCCTTGGGCGAATCCACCAATGAGTGGTGCGCATGCAGCAGGGCCTGCGAACCGCACGGGCTGCGCGCGGCGGGTCGCGCCAAACCAGCACGCGGCCGGACCCCTGCGTAACGGCTGTGCGCGGCTGTAAATCCACGCCGTCGCCTTGAAGACAGCTGTCATGGTGCGGTGCTACAGGGAGTCCCAACCTCGATTACCGCTGCATAAGTGGCGGTCGCTTGCATAATCATGACGCGATGACGGCGCGTGATTCTTCAACAGCGCGGCCGCACCCTTCCTTACTTTAGCTTGATCTGCTTTACACCGCCCACGCAACAATAGTACTGAAAACGCGACTGCAATAGGGCGCTTTTGAGGCTTGGCCGCATCAAGTCCTCACCAAGGCGTCGTAGCCCATGGTCATGGACATTGCCGAAAACTATTCAGGGTAGGTTACGTTCAGGTACATGTAAGCAGCTGGGGTGATCCGTGCAGGGCTCCTGATTCGAGCAGCGCTCCGCACTTCGTCGGCCCCGCCTGCACGTTCATTTGTATAAGTCAGCGCTTCTGCACATAGTGATAAGGTACAGCGCCTGCAGAGTGTCCACTGTGTGCTGCGATCTAGTGCTTTCCTCCATAATTGACGATCATGACAAACTGGAACTCTTTCAGGCAAAATAATAGGGCTAGGTAACATACATGTGTCATCATGGGGCCCGGGGGCCTGCCATCCGCATCAGGGCTTTCCACGCCGCCCAGACTGTTCTATCGCCCAGCGTCAGTGGCATGAAAAACAACGCGAGACATAAATTTAGGAGCACAACGTGTTGGTTAGGTGGTTCTGACAATTTTCGCAGTGGGGAGGGCAGACTCATGGCTGTTTTTATGATGATAATAATTACTAATTGACGAGTATGGAAACGCTGCGTGCCGTATGTAATCATTGTCAACTCTCCACAATTAGAAGTCCTTGGCTCGTGAAGACATGACAACATTAGGTATTTGAGAAGCTGCTCTTGAACTCCTAATCCGTCGTAGAAAAATAATGGTGGATAATTCCTTTCAATTGGATGGATCCTTAGCGGCCAATTCGCCGTCAAGCGCCTCGCAACTGGCAGACCAACCGCATCCTCAAAACGGGGCACAACCCGTCAGCTTACAACCGTGGCAGCAGGCGTTGAATAGCCTACAAGCCCAGAGCCTTACAGGGCTACAACAGGGCTTGCCTAGTGGCGCCTGCGCGCTGCCCCTCCCGGGGCTCTCTTCGGCGGCGCAGGTTCAAATTCCCGGGTTCGCAGCGGGCCAGTCGTTGTTTCCTACACCAGGCCTACCAGGTATCCCAACCTCGCCTAACGTATTTGGTCTGTCGCAGGCGATGTTGAGCTCTCTCACAGGACAACCGTCGTGGCCGGGCTCTACAGTTCCGCAGACTTTTAATGGCGTGGCTCCCCAGGGCGCAGCTGCCGCCCCCCAAGAAACCCCCTCGATCCCCGCGCAGCAAAATCAGGGGTCAGGAAGCTCAGAGGCGGCCCCGCAGCAAATGGCGAGGGAAGCGGATCGTGGAAGTGCGCCTCTCCCAGAAAGTCGTGCGGAAGATCATCGACAGAGCCAAAAATCAGCGAACGCGGCTGCACCGCCGCATAATCATGATACTGTGCAAAGTGCCGTTGAAAGAAATGCTTCACAAGGCGCCTTTTCTGCGCAAAACGTGTCACAGGCTCAAAACGTAGCTAACGCTACTCAGGCCAGTGGCACGCCGTTTCAGTCTCTGCCCCTCTTGGGTGGTGGCCTCACAAGTGCTGGCCTTGCGGCTCCCCATATGTTGAGTGCTGCAGGTCTCATCAACGGTACCGCTGACCCTAGCGGCTTGCTAGGATTGGCGACAAACCCACTACTCCAGCAGCAACTACTCGTTCTACAGCTGCAGCAGCAGCTGGAACAGCTTGAACAAATGAAACAGATACAGCAACTGCAACAGCTACAGCAACTGCAAAGACTGCAGAGCCTGCAGCAGGAGTCTGGTAGCCCAGCAGCAAATTTATTGCTTCAAGCGGGTGCGGACATTAATGGGTTCGAAGCACCGGAGCTCAAGCAATTGCAAAACCTTCAGCAGCTTCAACAGTTGCAGCAACTTCAACAGTTGCAGCAGCTGCAGCAACTGCAACAGCTGCAGGCTCTCCAGCAAGGCCAACTGCATTCGAGTCCGGCGGCAACGGCGTCGCACAGTGTACAGCCCTCTGTGGGCAGCCCTGATACGCATCTCAATCAATCGTATCGACAAGAGCCAGAAGCCGAAGGCTTAGACGCTAAAAGCAATGACCAACATGTCAATCAACAAGCCCGTTCGCCACAACCAGCCCCTGACTCGTCTCGCACACTTGAGCAAATTCCGCAGTCGCAATCGCAGCTATCACGACATACACAACAAAGCCCTCCGCAACGTAAAGAGACAGAAGCCTCGACACGAGCTGAGGCAGGCTCGCAAAACGGGAACTCGGGCGCACAGCGGAAGCAAGCTGTGGCTGAAAGCGAGCCGTTTCCTCCTCTTCCGGCGTCAGTCATGCGCCAAGTGGCAGCACAGCAGCTTCGAGTAGCTGCAACAGACTTTACCATTCCTACTTTGCCTAAGTTGCGACCTGGTCCTAAGAAACACAGTGAAATCATGCAGATGCAGACGCAACCTGGCACATCGGAGCCACAACGCGACGCGGGTCACAGCCCACGAGCCAGCGCCTTCACGTCACAGGGTATGCTAGGAGTAATGGGCTCGAGGGCCTACACGAAGAATAACAACGGCCACGCGGTCCAGCCGGAAATGCCCAGCAAAAAGCCCCTTTTTTCAGCAAACCGGAAGCTATGGAATAGGAGCACAAGGAAGTTCAGCACGCCGCAAGGAAGTCCATCACAGAGTGCCGAGAAAAGTGGCGACAAGGGTCCTGCACAGCGCCCGGTGACGAACTCGTCGACAGCTGTTAACAAAAGCGCTGCAAAAAGCAGCGAAGCCGGTATTAGGCAGAGCGCGGATGGAAGTACTGACGTGGGGAAATCCTCCCATACACTTCAAGATGTAAGAGATTCACTCGCGGACGCCGCACAGAGCGAGCGCGCGCTAGATTCTGCAGAGCCGCCGCCGGTGCGGCCTCTTACAAAGGCAACAGAACCAGTGCCGCCATCACTCACGAAAGCGGACATTGATGCGGCTGACGCCCCTTCAAATCCGGCTCCGCTAGAGAAGCATGTGAAACCTCGCCCGATATCGGTTCCTCTCGACAACCTGGGGAACTTCATCGAAATAGTTCCGGTCAAAGTAAATGGCCGCTATAAGTGCTCGCTGTGTGAAAAGACGTTCAAGCACGCGAAGCATGTTCGCCGGCACGGGCTTACGCACAGCCAATTGCGCCGTTATACATGCCAGTATTGCAATACAAACTTCAATCGCAACGACTCGCTGGCAAGACATGTGTCCAAGTGCGGCGAACGATTTGAGCGTAAGGCGAGACAGCAGGGGCTCAAGCAACCGCGTCCTGGGATACAAGACAACATCTCTGCGGTCGGGGCAGAGGCGAACCGTGCTCAGAGCTCTATAGCAGTTGAGAGACCTCATGTTGTACCCAACATCCCTCAGCCAGTGCTTCCTTTGAGTGCACGGCCGGCTCAGACGACTGGCTCAAAGGCGGCTCCTGAGGCGAGCCTGCTGCCAGAAATGGGTGAGGAATCCGACTCGGCGATGTCTTCGAGCAGTGCGTCGAGCTTTGGGACATCGTCCGGTACATCCGATTCCGACACTTCGTCATCGGAGGACGAGTTTGTGGACAAAGAGAGCGCAAGTGCCCATAGAGATGGCGCTGGCGGCCCGCCCACAAAAAAGGCAAAGTACTACACACCGCGACGTCCCCTAGGAGCCAATCAGGCTAGCACCGTTACAGAAACGCAGAGTGAAACCCTTCCTCCTCTGCCGCCGCTGCCCTCAGTTTTCGCCCCGTATGCGCTGAACGCTGGACTACCGCTCCCGCCCCCAACGTTCTTCAAGGGACCCACCGCGCTATCCTGGCGGTCGAGCTTCGAGCAAAAAGCAGGTGCCCAGAAGCCGCTGGCCGGAGCCGAGCCGAAAGCCCCTAGTGGCGAGGATGAATCACCTTCTCTTGTGCTGCCACTCAAACGATGATGCGCCGATACGCTGATGGCTTCGCGTGTTGCTGTTCTTTGCGTCTTTTTTTATTAACTATCATTATTTTTATTTATCTCGAACATACGCCTTATATTGTGGCCCGCCGTTCTGTCTAACTACGGACGCCCACTATTTAATATTACTGCCGGCGGTGCCTTCCTCATGTGACGATGATCACCTCACCGCCATCTTATCTTACCGCCTCAGTGGCTTACGAGTCAAACAACACGATACTGGCATAACAAATGCTGATGAACTAGCAGGTCACACGACCGCGTTCTCTCCTTTGGGCTCTCTCCACATTACTATACTGCTAGACTAGGGGTTGAAATCCCGAAATTGACGCGGTAGTATGTTTGGCCACCCACGAAAGATCATAGCCACAATAACTGTGGTCGCCGTGCTTGTAACGACGGCACTCTTCGCGTTCTCGGAAGACGCGCATGCTGCGCTGAAATCTGCGCAGGAGAGGTACGGCAACGTCTTCAAGGACGACAAGGACGCCAGCGTGGAGTGCCCGCCGGCCCCCGCCGAGCACTTAGAGAACGCGACGTTTTTCACGCTGTGCCGCAACTCCGAAAAGGTGGCGATCACGAAGGCTATCCACAGCGTCGAGAAGCAGTTCAATTCGCGCATGCATTACGACTGGGTTTTCTTGAACGACGACGACTTCACGGACGACTTCAAAAGCGAAATCTCGGAGGCAGTGAGCGGGAAGGCCCACTTTGGCAAGATCCCGCACGAGCACTGGTCGTATCCCGACTGGATCAACCAGACGCGGGCGCACGAGACGCTAGACTGGATGAAGAAACACAACGTCGTTTACGGCAACCTTGAGTCGTACCATCACATGTGCCGGTTCCAATCTGGGCTTTTCTTCCAGCATGAGCTACTCCGCAACTACCGGTACACATGGCGGGTGGAGCCGGACATAAAGATCCAGTGCAAGGTTAAGGCGGACCCGTTCCGGCTGATGCGGGAGAATGAGCTTATCTACGGGTTCAACATTGCACCGCAGGATATCCGGGAAAGCATCACGACGCTGTGGGACACCACGAAGGAGTTCATGAAGGATCATAAAGATTATTTGCACGATAATAATCTGCGCGAGTTCATCTCCGACGACGAGCTCGAGCATTATAATCTGTGCCACTTCTGGACAAACTTTGAAATCACAGACCTTGATTTCTTGCGGTCGAAGGCTTACACGGACTACTTCAACTTCCTTGACAAGGCTGGTGGCTTCTACTACGAGCGCTGGGGCGATGCGCCGATCCGCTCCATTGCGGCGTCTCTCTTCCTACCCAAAAACAAGATCCACTTTTTCAACGAGATCGGCTACTTCCACGCCCCGTACGGCCACTGCCCGTATAATCAGGGCCCGCTGGAACTAGACTGCAATTGCCACCCGCGGGAAGACGAGTACAGCAATAGGTTCTATGACTTTCACAAAAACAGTTGCATGCGTCGGTACTTCAAGGCAAAGGGCCGCTCGTTCCACGACATCAACCCCAACGAAGATGACTGATGCGATACCATGGACAACAAAAGTGCATACATGAGAACGCTTGACCGCGACAGCGGTCTCTAAGTGAAGTGAGAATGTGAAGCAGCTACATAATAGCATGGCAACGTAAACTGATGCTTCCAGCCTCGATTAAGTTACTTAAGGTGTACGTTTACCATAAGACGTTCGTCTACGACGGAGCGAACTCTCGCTAGACGTGTGAGCGACAAAAATCCGGTTTCCCGCAGCACTAAGCATTTTGCGCAAGTCCTGTCTGCTCGGCGAACAAGCGATGAGCACGGCTTATTTCATTCACATAACGTGAGGCCGACCGCGTCCGTGTCGGATACTGACTAAGGCGCACGCGCCGCCTTGAAGCGCCGCCTTGAAGCTAACGTCGAAGCGCGTAAATAGAGGCCTGAATCGGCATGGGAAGCAATGGCTGATCACAGCCGAACGCCAAGCCCAATCTCGAGTATTCAAGACAGCTATAGGCCTGTATACGATTCACACGAGTCTCTAGGCTTCCAAAAGGCGAGACGCCGGACATACAGTCTAGCCAACTCCGTGTCTGGAGAACCGGCCGAGACTAGACCAGCGCCCGTGCATGGGGAAGAGGGCGCGACCGACACAGAGGCACTTTTGGGCGGTGTGAATGCCAGTTCGGACGCCGCGTTCGACAGCGCTGCGGACATGTCGCTGACCTCTATCGCGCTGGGCGATGAGCGCACTAAATCCATTAACACCACGCAGATACTGCAGCGCGCCCTCGACACGAAGCCAAGCTGGGACTCTGAATTTGAGGCGCTGACAATCTTCCCGCCGCACGGAGAGAGCCATGCCAACTACTATAAGCACGTTCAGAATTGGCCAGACGAACTAAGCGCGTATACACAAGTGCTCATCTGGTGCTTGGCACGACGCATTGAGCACCTCAAAAAAGCGCCGCCAGAGAGGCTGACGATGGTACTAAAGGACGTGCTGCAGGACTTGCTGCACAAGCTTCAGGCCCGCGCCGTAGTGCCTACGACGGCGTACCGCGCGCCACTAAGGCTAAAACCGAAGATGGCGAACCCGGCGAACGAGACGTACTTGACCATGATTGAGGGACTCAAAACTGCATACGAAAAGATTCACGAAACGACGCGCGAATCGTATAACATAGCAGGAGAGTTTGAGAAGCTTGGGCCTGTAGAGGCCGTAAAGCCCGTGGCGACCGACGTGCATGACAATAAATTTGGCGAACTGCTGGAGAGGAGTAGCGCAGACGCACGCAAAACGACATCCGCTCTGTTACAGGACGTTACGCGGGTGGATGGGCTTTCGCTAGAGGCCCGGGAGCGCGCCTACGAGACGGTGGAGCTCCGAGAACGGCTGCGCATTATGGAGATAGAGGACCCCGTGGCTGTACTCCGAGCCACCGAATTCCAGGAAGAGTATTGACATTTCACACTTACGCACACTAGACACTAGAAGCACGCGCACAACAACCCTGTACCGCTGCGCACGCATATGGCGCCCGCATATGGCGCACGCATAATAAGGGCTATATAGCGTTCTACATATATCAGAGTATAGCAAGTTAGTGCTGTTCGCCAAGGCGGGAAACAAAGGCGTTTCAAGGTTGACTGTACGGAAATCGAGTATTTGCGTGGTGCTGCTGCAGCCACGGAACAAACCATAATGAACCCGTGTTGATGCGCGACACAATATAGAGGTCACGTGCAGCACGTACGTTCCTGCGGCGCAGGTCTCCGCGCCAGAACAATAATCAGACTAGCCGAGATATCAACCGTAGTCAGCCTCGTACTGCGGCGCAACGGCGAAGAATGAGCGGATCGCTGGGGTACTCGCGTGGCCATGTGCCTGTCGGGTACGCCGCCCCGTCCTTCCCGTCGCTCAGCTTCCATCTGTCGCAGAACCCGTACACGTCGCCCCTGCTCTTTTCTAGCTGGGACATATATGTGTTCACCGTGTACTGGTTTCTCATCTTCTCCGTGGGATTCCACTTAGGTGCAGTGGCAGTAGCCTGGATTGCAAATACAAACGTGAAAAAACGAAGAAAGGCCACGCATTTGCTGTGGATCCTCGTAACGTACGTCACCTTAGGAGCCTTCTATGGCTACGTGCTTGGATCGTTTGTTGGGCTCCTGCTTGGCTCCGTCTACCGCGCCGGCGCGCTGCACATGTCGACGTGGATCCCCTTCACGTGGGCGTTTGCAATGATGCTGTTTGCAACCATTGTCTCCTACGAGCACAACACTCTGGACCTCTAGGGCGGTAGGATAGCTCGGGGGCTTTACATATATTAACTGAATAGTTGACTGTTCACTACTAGTGGAGTCACCGTATGCTGCTGTGAAGCGCGCTGAAATGCAATAGAAGGAAAAAAAAAAGAGGCGACTATAGGGGGTATCAGTATCAGGTACTAGGCGGTCCGCGTTGCGCCGCCACAATGCGAAAGCTACCGAACGTGCATACATACCCAGCTCAAGCGGACTCTCTTGAACGACGCTCTGAGCGTACTCTTAAGCGGTCTGGTCAGAGGCCTCGTCGCGAGTCTTTGCCGCAACGTCCTCAGGAGCGTCATGAGTAGCGGCGCGCTTGATCGAATCCTCGGAGGTAAGCTGCTGCGCCTCATCGGCAGCAGACTCGGGCTTGTTGACCTCGCTGCGGACCTCGTTCTTTGCAGCGTGCTTGGCTTCAGCAGTGATGCTAGTCGAGCGGCCGCTCTTCTTGGGTTTGAGCTTAGCAGGCGGGTGCTGCTGCTGCTTAGGGGTCTCGTCTTTAGGCTCAGGGGATGCAGCGCTCTGCTTTGAAGCGTCAGTCCCGGTCTGTTCCGTAGCGTCACTGTTCACATCCGGCTTTGCCTCACTGGGCCCGCTCTGCTTCGGTACCTCACTGGCTGCGGCGGGCTTGGCCTCCTTAGCCGCCTTCGTCTGACCGTCTTCAGTAAGATCAATTTCATTCAGGCCCTCTGCGAGCTTCGTGCTGCTGCTGCTCTTCGGCTCAAGCTTCATCACGGACTCAGGGCCCGTGCGGTGCAGGCTTGTGGAGCTACCCGTCGGCGAGACCAGCCGTGGCGTCGTGCGCCCTGAATTCACGGGCGCGTTCGACACGGATGCGTTCATCGCGCTGCGGCGCGGCGCGGCTGGCTTCGGCGGCAGCGTGCGCTCGACGCGCTGACGCAATACGTTGAAGTATGAAACGAGGCGGCCGTCCGGCGCCTTGAACGCGAACACGGCGTTTTCGACGTCGTCGTCAATGAAGCAGCTTCCGCTCTCGAGGTCAGCCGCGAACTGCGCGAGGAAGTCGCCCCAGCTCGGCGCGACCGCGTACTTCACGTCAAAGTCGCGGCCAAACAGAATGACCTGGCCGTAGCGACCCTTTGGGCCGGGCGCGAGATCGACAGCGATGTTGTTGCCATCGAAGTCCTTGGCCAGTGGGATCCAGCCGGGGTGCGCGTACACATGCTGAACGAACTCCGGCGGGCAGCATGTCTGGCTGTCCACCCACGCGAGCGCGTCCGCGTGCTGCTGCGGCGGCGGCGCCGTCGACGAGGATGCGCGGCCGGGCTGCTGCCGGCGGCGCTGCTGCATCTCCTCAAGACGGATGGCCGTTTGCCGCCACACATTCCACTCCTCACTCACGCCCTCCAGGTCGAGCAGAGTCACACCGTAGAAAATGCCCGTGGGCTTGCCGCCCTTCTCCTGGCCGTCGTGGACCTCAAAGCTCTCGCGCACGTCCGGTGGCAGCGCGCAGTCGAGGTCATGCTCGAGGTCGTTCAGGTCGTTCGCTGTTGCACCGCCAAGGACTTGGTCGAACAGCTCCGGGTAGTTTTGCTCAATCCACGCGTCGATACGGTTCCAGCTCAGCGTCGGCGACGGGATCGGCGGGCCATCGCGATTGAAGTCGCTCAGCGGGATCCCCGTGGCACCGGACGCGCCCATTTGCTGTGAGCGCATGCCAGCGCTGTATGTGCCCGCGCCGCCCTCGGCGGCCGCGCTCGAGCTCGACGAGCGGCGGTCGGCCGCGGCCGTGGCCAGGGGCGCCGCGTCCTCCTGGCCCTGCGGACGGCTCGGATCGTAGGCCGCGTAATGGTCGCTCGTACTGATGGAGTGCACGAAAGACTTGATCCCGTTCAGAAAGCGGCTCATGACGCGTTTGAATCCTGCGGTGTACCAAGTAAAGAGAGAAGCACGCGCCGAGAGAGGATTATTGATCAGAACGGGGCCTCCGCGGCATGGCCTGCGCTTAGTCACACGCGTCACGGGCGCCCTGCCGAGCGGCCTGCGCGCGGCGCGGGGCCGCGCCCGGCCGCATCGCACTGCGTCGCCACACAAATAGAGCCGACTCGTGGCTGAAAAAAAGATCCGAGCGTGAGCTTCATGCGATTGGACTTGGCCTGTAATTGAATCGATCGCCGTTGTCTTCCCTATTCCCGATCAGCGGTTCGCGCAGCGGTGTTAGTCTTCTCCTCCTGCCAGGTCACGGGGAATAAGACTGTAGAGTGTTGCGCCCATTTATGCACGGCCCTCGCCCTGGGGCCATCTGCTTTGGGTAAGTCAAAAACACGTCTTGGTTGAGCCGCTGAGCGCATTTAGAAAGACCGGCCCAGCTGAACACGCCTTTGCGCGGTCATCGCCCCACGATTGCGGAATGGAACACGCTCCATCATCACCCTCCCGCGGCTCTTCGTTGTCCCCGCCGCGACTCCACAGCGGCTTCAAGCCGGTTTCGCCCACAGACAGCCTCATGTCGCCCTGCTCTAAGAAGCTACGCTCGGTGCGCGCTGTCAAAACTCGGGTTCCGCAGCCATTGTCTTTTCTCAGCACGACGCAAGGCATCGCACAGCATGAGCAGCAGCACGCAGACTCGCCGCTGCGCACGGAGCTCTACAAGTAGCTAATCGCGTTAGTATTTATTTCTATTTTCTGTTTATACCTTGAATCATATCACAACCTCAAGTGACCGCCCATGGCATGTGTCTGCGAGTATCTCGAGTCAGGCGTTATGCTCGAAGTTTCAAGAAATAGCTATGCGAGGCGCGCTTCAACTTCTGTGCTTATTTCTGTTGCAAATAAAAGCCTAACGTTTAGGGCAAGAAAAGCTAACTCTGTTTTTGTGTAATATATGAGTAGTTCCGTCGCTCAAGGGCGGCAACATCTTCTTACCAAAGACGTTGTCACACGGACAGGGCATAGCTTCCTTGCCTCCTTATTTGGCTTTATGCTAATAATCTATGCTAATACTACTTCTTAATGCGACAATAATTAATGCGACAATTCTTAATGCGACAATTCTTAATGCGATAATCCATGATGCAGGTTGCTCCTGATAAAGGCACTCGCCGATGCCATGATCAAGCTCGTTGACGTGCAGAGCTTCGGGACGTACGCGCAGGCGTCTAGTTCTCGGGAGTCTTGAGATTCCACGTCCCGGTTTGTTCGTAGAGCGGCTTCGGCCTTGCGTTGCTTGGCCCGCGCTTGCCAACGCCATTTGCGCCGCTGCCGCTGCCGTTGCTGCTGCTGTTGCTGCGGCCCTTCTTTTTGTGGGCCCCCTTCTTCATGCGAAGGTTCACCATCATAAAGCTGCCACCCGAAACACTGCTCGCTGCAAACGACGGACGCGGCAGCAGTTTTGTCTCAAAGTCTGGAGCTGCCACCTTTTTGGAGCTGCCAGCACGGCTCCTCGGCGCGCTCATGCTCGCCTCGCGCACGGGCGGGTCGAACGTCGGCGAGTTCAGCAGCATAGAGAGGTTTGGCGTATTGCGCAGGGACGACGGGGACTCGCTTGACGGCATGTTTCGGTACACTCCGTACACAGGGTGATAGTCGAGGTTGCCGCCGCCCGTGAGCGAGCGCCCGGCCTTATCGTACAAATCAGGAGAGTGTGGGTAGTACGAGGCCTCAATGAGAGCGCGAACAGCTGCGGCCTTCGTCGCGTCGGCGTAAGCGGCTGTGAGCGCCGCGTTCTGCCAGGTGTTCAGCTCAGGCGTCTTGCCAGCGTGACTCATGAGCGTGCCAGGAAAATCAGCATCGCTGTAGTACCCATTGTGCATCCCGTTGAACGCCGGGAACCTGCTTTCGTCGTACTCCTGCGCATTGAAGCTGGCCGGCAAAATGCGCGGCGCACCAAGGCCGTAGTTACCCAGCTCGCTCGCCGAATCCTCCTTTTTGTACTCGTACGGTGGGAACTCCGGTGACTGCACTGACTCAGTTGTTGAGCCCAGCGCTGGCTCGTCGTTGCTGAGCCCCAAGTTCGAGCCAACGCCGGGACTAATCTTCTGAGCCGCGGCTGACTGCTCGTACGCCACGCCGGGCGCCTCGCAATAACCAAGGTCGTAAGGCGGGTCCGAGCATAAGCCCTTCGCGAAGGTTGGCACTCCACCGTCGTCCAGAAACGGAGCTTGCGCCTCGCCGTAGCCGTTGTTGCTAAACGCGCCGGAACTAAAGTCGATGCTCGCGTCTCCGAGGTAGAGCGGGCCGGCGTTAAGCTTAGTACGGGCATACATCGCCTCGTCAGCATGACCAGCATTGCGCGAGGCGAGTTTCTGCTCCTGGGTGTCGTAAAAGTCGTCATAGCTCGTGGGTTTCATGTCAGAGTCTGCGCTCAGTGCCGCAGGGTTTACGGTCCCGCAGCCCTCTTCCTGGCTCTTCAGGTGTTCCTGCACACGCAGCAAGGGCTCAACGCTGTCTTCAAAGCTATTCTCCTCCTTCATTGTGGGCGCAGACGCGAAGCGCTGCTCATTGCCGAGGAGCCCTTTGTACGTAGGAGCCTCAGGCGCGAAGCCAATTGCACTGATGTCGGCCATGGTAACAATGGTTGCGCCGGAACTTCTGAGTGCCCTGGAAAGCAGCGTAGGCGGGGAATGAAGGAAAGAAGTGCGGGTGGATACGAGGGCTACTTATACACACGCACGGAGTCTAGCGTGGCCAGAAGGGTTGAGAATGATATGCAAGGTGGGTTGATATGATAAGCATATGCACAGGAGCTTTAACGCGTGCGCGTCATACTATGCATAAAACGCAGGCGCAGAGCTCACATTTTTTGCAGGGTTCCGGCGCGAGACGTAGGGATCCCCAAGGAAATGACTGGCCCGGCCATCGTATTACTTTGCGCCGAGCCTTAGACCGTGAAAAAGGAAGTTAAGACTCCAACTGTGGGCAAGGGTATTACCGTTACTGCTATAGCGGGATTGATTATGCACGACTGCTTACACGTGTAGGTGTCACGCGTAATCGGCAGACGCATGCAAGGCACGGGAGTTACCTTATCAGTAGCGATGAGGGAGGCCAGGTTAAGGAGAGCAGGCTCATGACTAGGGTATCAGCAATGGCAAAGCCATGTGCTATCACGGGTTGTATTCTGGGTACGAGTCGAACCTGAACATGTCACACCAATGACACAACCTGCTAGTCGCGCCACCGAGTGTGACCGCCCAATATTTACCTAAATGTCACTTTTTTTTAGGCTAGGTGCCAATTGGCGTAGACAGTTTCAGAATTCGAGAAGTCACAGAGTGTGGTTACCGCGCAGAAGCTTCGGGCGACCGACGGCGTACTGAATTTAATGGGCGTGGAAATGCGAGGTTTCTAGCGGACACTGAGAAAACGAGACGATATCGACTCAGAAGCAAGAAGAACCGGCTCGTGAAGGGTGGAGTGGACTCTTCGCCCTTTCCATATACTATTTTAGCACACTGGTCGAAGCAGCGACCCCGCCGCAGGTAGCACAGGAGGGAGTATACAGATGCCCGCGTTAGCAGATGCCTCTAAGTGCTCCCTACTAACCGGCTGCGGCAAAATGGGCATGGTGCTTGTGCTTACCCTGTAATAGAGGACCTTTGGGCGAGATCTCTCGCCGCCGCTATCTAGTCAGCGACGACGAGCACGTTAGCTCGAGCATTATGCTTGGCCATGGTATGAAGCGGATCAATGAAAACACATTAAATAAGTTTATGCTTTCGAATAAATAAGATGCAATTAGACCGGAGACCAGCTCACGGCATGCTAAGGAGTAGAAGAGACCGATCTTAAAGGAGAACTAGGGAGTCTTTGTTGATCCTTTCGGACCTCAGTTCCCACTGGATTCTCGGGAACCTACGGTTAATTTAAGATAACATATGTACCAATACACGGTGTCGTGAATAACTTAATTTACTCGTCGTCCTCCTCGTTGTCGCTGGCCTCGGCGAGGGAAGACAGAGTCTGCTCAGCAATGCGGTCCAGATCACGCTGGCCGTTGTCAGTGACGCGGCGGCCGCCGTTCTCGCTGACCTCGACGATTCCGAGCTTCTCAAGCGCCTGCAGGGCCTTGCGGTTGACGGAGCCCGAAGCAGAGCGGTGGTGGGACGGGCGCGAGCCACGGTTGATACGGGAGCCGTAACGCGTGTTGAGCTTGCCAACACCGACGTCCTTGTTCAGGTAGACGTGGCGGGCGATGGAGGCCGAGCGCTTGTAGAACCAGCCGGCCGAGTCCTGGGGCGGGAGCTCCTTGCTAGAGGAGGTCTTGACAACCTCGACGTAGCCGGGCACGTCCAGCTTGCCCTGGCGCTGCAGGAAAGCAGCGTATGCGGTAATAAACTCCTGCGCGGGAACGTCCTTCACGGTGACACCGGCCATTATTAGTCTACTGGGTAGTTGCGAATGTAGGGGGATGTCTGCCTGAAGATTTCACGCTACGGGACCGTGGTCAGTTGACCCGACATGAGTTGGTGAGCGTGAGTCACGTGTTCGAATAGATGAGGAGGAAGCACAGGGAAGCCCTAGAGTTACTAATCAATAGTAAGCGTAACTCGCAGCTTTCGAGAGAAGCCCTCGCCCCACCGAGAATCCGAAAGTCCCAAGAACGACGCCATCACCCGTACCCTAAAATATACCAGAGGCTACCAGCCGAAGCTCTCCCACCCCCGGGGGGGGGGGGGGGGGATATGAAGCCCTAGCCCTGCATGGGAACAATAGTCGCTTGAGGTGCAAGACGGATCCCAGCAACGCCACGAACGGGATGTCTTCAAACCCGCAGAAGCAGTTTCAAGACCTGCTAGCGCAGCTGCAGAAGCTGCGGAGCTCGGGCGGCGGCCGCCGGACCGGCGGCGGTGCACGCATGCCGCGCGGTGGCGGGAACCCGGCGTCGATGTTTGCTGGGCTGGGCGGCCTTATTCTGCTCGGCGGCGGCGCGCTTGTGCTGAACAGCGCCCTCTTCAACGTGGAGGGTGGCCACCGCGCGATCATCTACTCGCGCACGAGCGGCATTCAGCCGCAATTGTACAACGAGGGCACGCACTTCGCAATTCCGTGGCTGCAGCGGCCGATCATTTACGATGTGCGCGCGAAGCCGCGCAGTGTCGCGTCGCTCACGGGCACAAAGGACCTCCAGATGGTGAACATTACGTGCCGTGTGTTGTCGCGCCCGCGCGTCGAGTCCCTGGCGACGATCTACCGCACGCTGGGCCAGGACTACGACGAGCGCATTCTGCCGTCCATTGTGAACGAGGTGCTTAAGGCGGTGGTCGCGCAGTTCAATGCGTCGCAGCTCATTACGCAGCGCGAGAAGGTTAGCCGGCTTGTGCGCGAGAGTCTGCTTAAGCGCGCGGCCAAGTTCAACATCCAGCTCGACGACGTGTCGCTGACGATGATGTCGTTCAGCCCCGAGTTCACGGCGGCGGTTGAGGCGAAGCAGATTGCGCAGCAGGACGCGCTGCGGGCGGCATTCATCGTCGACAAGGCGATGCAGGAGAAGCAGAGCGCGATCGTGCGCGCACAGGGTGACGCGCGCAGCGCCGAGCTCATTGGCGAGGCCGTGAAGAAGCACAAGGGCTACCTGAGCTTGAAGAAGATCGACACGGCCCGCGACATCAGCAAGCTTGTGGCGCAGTCCGGGAACAAGCTGCTGCTCGATAACAAGGAGCTGCTGCTGAACCTGTCCGAGGACTTCGAGCAGCACTAATGTAAATAGGCGTCCCAATGATGCAATTAACCTCAAATTAAGTGAACGTGGCCGCGGCGATGCGGCGATGCGGCGGTGCGAGCTGCGCGGCGCATAAGATAGCCGAGCGTGCGGCGGCGTCTCCTGCGCTGTGTCCCGGCCAACGAGGCCGCGACGCGGGCTCGCTTTAACCATGTACCGTGCTAGCATTACCTGTTTGCGAACGCCTGTTTGCGAACGCCTATTTACCAAGGGTTTCAGCGTAAGCATAAGCAAGCAAGTAGAAACACGCCGCCGCCGCTACGTCGCGTGCAGCTGGCGATCCTGCGGCGCAGAGGCGTACAACCTGGTGGTGAGGCAAAAGGGTTTACGCGGTGCAGCTCATGAGCAAATCACAAGCTATCCGCTCCATATATCTATGTATGAGTTGAACGTAGACAGACAACGTAAGTTATATTAGCAGCCGCTGTACGCGTGTGTCCGTGCTCATGCTAGCGGTGCAGTTTCATTTTGCCGCCTCGGGGTGTGTGCGGCGGTAGGCGACCTGCCAATTGATGGCGCGCGCCGTGTTCACTTCCATGGTCGTGATGTTTTCGCGCAGGAACTCGAGGTCCTCGTGGCAGTCCTCGAGGCCCTTGTTTGTGGCGTCGAGCTTTGCCTGCAGCGTGTCCAGCGCCTCGTCGATCGGGTACTCGAGCATGACGTTTGCGCCGAGCCACAGCCACACGGACTGCACGGGGTGGATCTCGGCCTTCGCGTAGACGGTATCGTTCAGCTCGAACTGCGACTCGAACGTCTTGTTCTGCTGCTTCAGGAAGCGGCTCGTGTCGAGGCTTTTTTGCAGGTCCGGGAGCTTGCTCTGCAAGCTCTTCGCACGGTTCGACGTGGCCAGCTCCATGAGCTGGTACTTCTGCAGCTGCTCCTGCAGCGTGCGCAGCAGCGCCGTCGCCTCCTCGAGGTCGCCGGCGTACTCGTCGATGCTCTCCAGAAAGGGCGCCTGCGGAATGCCGCGCGGGTTCGTGCGCTCCGGCTTGGGGAGGGCTTTGGGCATGGAGCGGGGCGCGCGCGGGAGGCTCGGCGGTTGCAACTTAGTGTGGTTGTTGTGCTGCGGACCGGCTGCTGCAAATCGGCCCTCCGCGATAAGGCTAGTAGTTGTGGCCAGCGCGGCGAGCGCGCGCAGACGCGTCCGCAATTACGATGATTTCGTGGCAGCGCGCGGGCCAAATTGTTGCGTCAAGGAGGCTGGAACTCCTTGTGCGCTCGCCCGAGCAGCTGCAGGCGTACCAATGCGCGAAGCGCACGCACGAGCGCACGCACGGCGGCACGGCGAACTTCGTCATTGCTGAGCGGCTGAAGTGGACGGGCAGCGCCCTGCAGAGCTCGGGCCAGCCATTTCTGGCCGCGCGCGAGGACGTCAAGATTCTGGAAAACGACTTCTCGTACTGGTTCGAGCCGGGCATGCGGCACTTCGTTGTGTGGTCGAAGGTGCCCGTGCCGTGCGACGCGAGCGAGCATCCGACGCGCGAGGCGGCGGCCGCCATCGACAGCTTTGTGGCCCGCGAGTTCGGGGAGCGCTGTGGCGTGCCGCGCGAAAATACGCTGTGGTTCAAGAACACGGGCCGCCTGCAGAGCGTGCCCAGCGTGTCGCACTTCCACGTTCTCGTGCGCGACTGCTCGGACGAGCTGGCTAAGAAAATAATAAATACATAGGCGCGAAATGGCTGGCACGCAAGTACGCGGCCGCCGGCACGCGGCCGCCGGCCGGCGCACTCGCGAAATGGCTGGCTACAGAAAGCGGCGCAGCGCGGCACCGACCTTCTCCTCCTCTTCGGGCTGGCCGCGCGCGGCGCGGGCGGCGCGCGCGCGTGCCTTCTGCTCGCGCTCGAGGGCGGCCTGGATGCGCATCTTGCGCTCGTCGACGACGTTGCGTGTCTTTTTGCGCAGCAGGCGCCGCACGGCCGAGTTCTTCGGCTTGACGCCGGGCCGCGGCGCCAGCTTCTGCGCCTCGAGCAGCGCCTGCTCCTGCTCGGCCGCCTCCTTCTGCGCCGCGTTCAGGCGCTGCGCGTGGCTGCGCCGGTCGACCTTGCCGATGTCGCTCGGGTCGAGCGTGATCATGTCGGGCTGGATCTTCTCGAGCAGGCTATGCACCTGCGCCTCGCGGCGGCCCGTGCGTGTCGCGTACGAGTACGGGTTCATCTCGAGGGCGTCGATATTCGCCTCGCCGCTGCCGGGCACAATGAGCGACTCAAAGCCGTTGCTCACACCGGCGCCCAGCACGTCCTCAAACGGGCAGAACTTGAGCGACGCAACCTGCTGGCCCGGCACAAGGTGCGTCATGTACGGCGCGCTCGGGCGCTCGCCCGAGCGCGTGAGCGCGTCGCGCCACACGTGGACGTGCGGGCCCCAGCCGACGCCGAGCAGGCCCGTGTCGCTGATGCTCAGCGACGTGGCCGGCGTCGGCGTGAAGTACGAGTCGAGCAGCTTGAAGTTGCGGATGTCCCAGATCTTCATTGTGCGGTCCTGTCCGCTTGCGGCCATGTAGTTGCCGCTGCGGTCAATGGCCACGGCGCGCACGGGCCCGCGGCTGTTCAGCACCTTCGCCAGCGGCGTCGACATGTTCGGCGCCCACAGCGTCACCGTGCCGTTCTGGTGCCCGCTGTGCACGACGCCGTTGTAGCGGCTGTGTGTGAGCGCCGTCGTCTGCCCGAGCTTCGAGCGCAGCTCGGCCACGAGCTGGCCCGTCGACACGTCCTGGTACCGGATGAACCCCGTCGTGCCGCCAGACACGAGCAGGTAGTGGTACGGCAAGTAGTCGAGGTGCGTGGCGCCAATGTGGTTCTTCAGCTCGTGCACCTCAACACCGTGCTCGTTGTAGATGTACGTGTGCTTCTTCTGCGCCACGGCAAAGAACTCGTTGTCGTTCTGCAGATACTGCACGTCGTGTACAGTCTCGTTCAGGTGCAGCTCGCACCCGGGCTCGCCCTCTTTCCAGTTCATGGCCGCAACGTGGCCCATGCGGCTGCCCAGCAGCAGATGGTTCCCCGTCTGTGAGTACTTGCCCACGTAGGGCCCGAGCTGCTCCAGCTTCAGCGAGAAGCGCTTGCCCTGTGTGGCCTTGTCGACGCTCTGCAAAATCTGCTCCTGCGTCACTTTGTACGTCTGCTCCATCTCCGTCTCGGGCTCGAGCAGGCCCTGCCGCTCCGTGAGCAGCGCCTCCGTCCCGGCGGCCGCCTCGGCCGCGCGCCGGAAGTGCTCGTCGCTGCGCTTCAGCTGCGCGCGCAGCTTCTTGTCGCGGGTCTTGGGCAGCTTCGCGTTGTCTGCGCCGCCGTAGCGCTCGTACTTCTCCATAATTGAGTCCTAAAAGCGCGGCGGTCACAACTGAAAAGTTCCCGCGGCTGGCGCGCTCAAAAAAATTATGTAACGCAAATATACTGCTGGGTGGTGGGTCGGCGACCCTGGATCTGCGAGCGGCACGCGGTGCTGCCTACGGCGTGTAGAGCGACGAGCGCTTACTTTTTTTTTTTTGTTCTTTTCTTATTAGGCTGTGCAATTTAGTAGAATTTCCGAGCTTGGTTTTATAATGCAGTTTTCTTGTTAACACATGTATCTAGAGCCCTGATCTGTTTCACAGCTTCTCAATGAGCATGGCCGACGCGCCGCCGCCGCCGTTGCAGATGCCCGCCACGCCGTAGCGGCCGCCCTCCTGCGCCAGCACGGACGTCAGCGTCGCGAGAATGCGCGCGCCAGAAGAGCCCAACGGATGGCCAAGGCTCACGGCGCCGCCGTACACGTTGACCTTCTCAGGGTCGATGCCGAGCAGGCGCGTGTTCGCAATGCCGACGACGCTGAAGGCCTCGTTCAGCTCGAAGAAGTCGACGTCGTTGATGCTGATGCCCTGTGCCTGCGGCAGCGCCAGCATCTTCGTGATGGCCGACGACGGCGTGGACGGGAACTTGATGGGCGCCTGCTCGGCGTCGGCGAAGGCGACAATGCGCGCAAGCGGCTTCAAGCCGTGCTTTTGCACGGCCTCCTCGGACGCAAGCACGACGGCCGACGCGCCGTCGTTCAGCTTCGACGAGTTCACGGCCGTGATTGTGCCCTCCTTCGCGAACGCCGGGCGCGACGTCTTCAGCCGCTTCGCGTCGAAGTTCGCCGGCTCCTCGTCCACGGACACGGTGACGGGCGGCTTGCCGCGGCGGCCAGGCACCTCAATGGGCGCGAGCTCGGCGAACTTGCCCTCGGCCGTCGCGCGCTGCGCGCGCTCGTAGCTGCGCTGCGCGAACGCGTCCTGCTCGTCGCGCGTAATGCCGAACTGCTGCGCGCAGTCCTCGCCGGCCAGGCCCATGGCCTGGCCCGTGTAGGCGTCGGACAGGCCGTCGCGCTCGAGTCCGTCGAGCAACTGGCCCTTGCCGTACTTGATGCCGCCGCGCAGGCCCGGCACGTAATGCGGCACGTTTGTCATGGACTCACCGCCGCCGGCCACGACAACGTGCCCCGCGCCGGCCTGCACCGTCAGCGCGCCGAGCATGACGCTCTTCAGCCCGGACGAGCACACCTTGTTCACAGTCGTCGCAATAACGGATTCGGGCAGCCCCGCCCGCAGACCGACCTGCCGTGCCGGCGCCTGGCCCACGTTCGCGCTCACGACGTTTCCGAAGTAGAGCTCGTCGACGTCGTGCGCCTGCAGCGGCGCCGCGCGCGCAAGCGCGGCCTTCACGGCGTGCACGCCGAGGTCCACAACAGACTGCGACGAGAGCGAGCCTAGCAGCGAGCCGATGGGCGTGCGTGCGGCCGACACGATGTACACATTACGCAGGAGCCCGGACATGAGGAGGGCGTAAGCGGGCCCGAGGCTAAATAGATATGTGGGGGCCGGCGACGGGGCAGGCTGGGCAGGGGTATGCGGGGGACGGAGCGCGCATATGGTGGGGGGGGGGGGAAGGTCCGTGACGGATCCGGGGTAAATCGCCGACGGCGGTGCCGGAAAATGTATGTGTATCGAGAAGCCAGGCCGGCGCGGCAACGCCGGCTTTCGGGTCAGAATGATAGTAGCGTAGACACCATATATACAGTGCGAGCAAGCAGGCTAACGTGCTCGCAGAGCAGTGTTCGTTTTAAATAGTGCGCGGCGCCAGGGCCGCGCGAGTATTAAGCCGGGGCTGGCCAAAGAAAAGGAAGGAAAGGGCCTCAGATCATCATGAACTGCGTAAAACGTTTGTGTACCTCCGTGTTCTGCGGCAGCGACGTAAACGCGTGCTCGGCGCAGTACGTGGCGCCGTCGACCTCGAAGTAGGACTGCTGCAGGTGGATCTGGCACTCCGCGCAGCGCAGGCAGTTCACATGGTACAGCAGCGGTGCCGGCGCACCGGCGTCGGCCGTGGCCTCGAGACACGAGCCCTCAATGCCCTTCCCGCACATGCGGCAGGTTGTGTGCGCAACAACGTGGTAGCAGCCCGGGCAGAACGGCTGGTCCTCATGCACATGAATATCCGGGCTCGCCCCCGTCAGGGGCGCCTCGCAGCGCGTGCACATGAAGCAGTCGCGATGCCAGCGGCCCGACAGCGTGCCGTCGCGCGAGCGCACAGACTTGCCCACGATTGGATTCAGACAGCCGCGGCAGTACCGGCGCTTCTTGCCGGAGCTCTGCGAGTCGCCCGAACGCTGCGTGTGCAGCGACGTGTCGGCTTGCGGCACACTGTGCGGGCGCTGCGCGTGGGCGTCGGCGAAGTCGAACGACACCGACGACTCAGACTCGTCGTACTGGCTGCCCGACGAGTCGGCGACGCTGTCGCGGACGGCAGTGTCGCGCGCAGGCGCCTCGCGTGCAAGCTGCGGCATGCTGGACGCGCGGTTCGAGTAAATGGAGCTCGTTGTCGACATGCGGTTTAGGTCGTGCTGCGGCACGCCCAGCAGGCCGCCGCCGGCTTGTCCGGCGCCGACACGCGTCGCCTGCGGCCGGTACGGCTGCGGCGCATCTACGTACGGCGCACCCGGCGCGTACGGAGACATGAGCTGCGCCACGGGCGGCGCCGTGGCCTGCTGTTGCGGCACGGGCTGCGGCACGGGCTGCGCCGCGTACACACGGTCCTGCGCCTGTGCCCACGCGGGCTTCACATTGAGCGGCATCGTGCTCAGCGCGGGCTTCGGGTCCAGAAACTCGAACTCGCTCGTGGCCGTGCTGGCGTTCGACGCGCTTTGCGAGTGCGCCTGCGGGTCCGACGCGCTCGCGCCGGACTTCGCGTACGCATCGTCCGCAGAGTAGCCGTCTATACTGCCCGGCGCAGGCGAGCCGCTTTGAGGGCTGTTTTGGAGAGTGGTCTGGGCAGAGTCAGGAGCAGAGGTAGGAGCAGAAGTAGGAGCAGAATTGGGCGCAGAGTTGGGTGCCGTCTCGAACACGTCACGCCGTGCTTGCGGCGCGCCTTTGTAGGCAGCGTCTTGGTACGCCGTGTTGTACGGGTTATACGCGGCGCGCTGCGCCGCAGGAGGGGGTGCTGGTGCCGCCGGCGTCGCAAGAGGCCCCGGGCCGCCCGCGTAGGTATTCACGGCGATGACTGGCGGCGCAGCTGCCGGCAAGGACGACGACGACGACGACGACGCCGCCGCCGGCGGCGCGGCCGCGGGTACGCGCTCGGGTAGTGTCGCTGCATTCACGAGCGGCGACGACGGGCGCCGCACGTCGCCTAGCGGCGCAGCTGGCTTCTGGAGCTCGGCCTCGAACGTCGAGAACTCGGACGCCGGAGTGTGCGGCGAGCCGTCGCGCGCAGGCAGCGCGCCGCCGAGCGACGTCTGCGACTTGAACGAGGACGCGTTGCTGCCCACGGCGGAGCTTGAGAACGAGCCCTTGCGCATTGAGCCGGCGCGCGAGCTGGAGCGCGAGCCGGAGCGCGAGCGCGCCGTGCTCGGGTTCACGTCGAAGCCGGCGCGCTCGTACACCGAGGGCAGGCCCGACGCGAACGGCGGAAACGCGTAGTCCAGGTTTCGCCGCCCGGGCGAGGGCGGAACGGCAGCGGCAAACATCTGGGGACTCGCTGGCGCTGGGGAGGCAACCGTGTTCGGCGAGCGAGTGCAAGGCTCCAGTGTTTTGCTGAACAAAGAAACCGTCGCCGCGTGCGAAGGGTCCGTCTTGCCGCGGAACCCCTGCCCCGGCGCGTCCGCGAGCTAAGACGCAGAGGCTGCTACGCGCGCCCACGCGCGTGCCCGCGCAGCGCCCGCGCAGTGCCCTAGCCCGGAATTCCGGGAGGCACGTTATGCTCACGCGGCAAGCAGCGCGATGCGCGGCGCCGCCGCGCCGCCGCTACGAAGAGCAGTTTGGACTGAAACACTGTGGTGCGGCCTTGATGCATCTATGCCGGCCGCTGCGCGGATCGTCGCTTGCGGCCTCCTGGCGCGCACATATGCTTAGGTGATGCCCAGGAGACGCGACGCGCATCCAAGGAGACGAGATAGTGGAGGGTGCCGGCTCCTCAGCAGCAGGGTCCGGCTGACGCATCGCTGACGCGCACGCCGCTGAGGCGGTGCGCACAGCCCATTACCTAAACCCGTGCCCACATTATAAGACCCAAAACAGACGACGCGGGCCAAACAGGCAATGCGAGTAGGGTGTACTGCGCATGGATGCAGGGTTCAGCAGCGGATGCATGTACGAGTATGTACGCGTAATGTACAGAGTAGCTACTTCGAAGCGCGGATTAACTCTCGGGCAGGGGAACCGCCGGCTCAAGACAGGCTCAACGGCTGCTCAACGGCTGCTCAAGGCAGGGCTCGAGGCTGCTGCTGCCCAAGGCAGGGGCTCAAGGCTGCTGCGAGCCGTTGGCAAGCTGCTGCCACTTCGTGCCGTGCAGCATGCGCACGAGATCCTCGCAGATCACGGCCGGCTTCTCGGGGCCGTCGAACGCGAACGACGTGTACAGCTGCACAAAGTTGGCGCCGGCGCGTGCGTAGTCGACGGCGTCGGCCGCCGTGCTGACGCCGCCGCAGCCGATGATCGTCAAGTCGGGGCCCACGGCCGCGCGCAGCGCGCGCAGCGTCTGCAGCTCAATGGGCTTCAGCGGCGGGCCGCTGAGGCCGCCGGCCTCGAACGCCTGTGCACGACTCGTCTTCATGGGCGGCCGGCCAATCGTCGTGTTGCCGACAATGACGCCGTCGACGCGCGACGCAAGCACGGCCTTCGCGATGGCCGCGACCTGCGCCTGGTCGAGGTCCGGCGCAATTTTGACGAGCAGTGGCGGCAGCTCGCGCAGCGGCAGTGCGTCGCGCTCAAACACGAGCCGCGTCAGCAGCGACGACAGGTTCGCGTCGCTCTGTAGGTCGCGCAGCCCGGGCGTGTTCGGGCTCGACACGTTCACAACGAGCGCATCTGCCAGCTCGCCGAAGCGGCGAATACCCTGCACATAGTCGTGCACGTCGTCGCCGTGCTTGTTTTTGCCAAGGTTTACGGCCAGCACCTTCCCGGCCGGCGAGCGCCCGGTCGTCGTCGTGCTCTCCTCCCGCACGCGCAGGCGCGCCGCAACGGCCGCGTGACCCTCCGAGTTGAAGCCGTACCGATTGATGATCGCCTTGTCCTCGGGCAGCCGGAACACGCGCGGCTTCGCGTTGCCCGCCTGCGGCTCGGGCGTCACGGAGCCGACCTCAACCCACGAGAACCCAAGCTGGAAGAGTGAGTCGACGGCACGCGCGTCTTTGTCGAACCCGGCCGCAATGCCCACGGGCGTGCTTAGCTCAAGGCTCTTTACGCGGCGTGCCTTGCTGCTGCTGAACAGCGTCGTGCGCAGCACGCCCTCGGGGTCAATGAGCTCGAGCCAGCGCCCAGGCAGCCGCGGGCTCAGGAACGGGTAGTGCATGAGCTCAACCGTGAGCTCGTGCGAGCGCTCGCCGTCGGGCACAAGCTGCCGTCCCACGGGCATAACGACATACCTGTAGGCACTGGCGCGCGGGTCGCGCAGGTAGAAGAACCCACCGATCGTCCCGACGCCGAGTAGCGTGGTTACTGTGCGCAGTCGAGGCAGACGAACCATGTGTGCTGAGACGCCTTAACTCGAAAACACGGCAACGGCAAAGCTCGCCGAGTGGACGCTGCTGGGGCGCCGCTGCGCTCACGGGTTGTGGTCACGTGGTGCTCACCCCACCTTCTGCTGGCTGGCTAGCTGGCTGGCCGGCCACTGTCCTCCAGCAAGCTGCCGTCTTGACGGACCCTCAGCACGCGACTCTAAGCATCGCCTAATTATTGTTTTCCGATTTAATACGTATCCCTCTTTTTTTTCTCTACGCGCTGTGTCGTTAGTCGTTGTGAAACTTCACTCAATTGGCCTAGCCGGAGCGGTCACGCGCGGACTTCTACTATGCGCGCGCGGGCAGCTGAACTCGCGCTTAGTGAAGCCCAAGTCAAAAAAGAAGCACAACACCCGCATACACAGTACATAGTTAGCCTCTTACGCATTCTTTAGACCTTTACACTAAAGTGTGTGCAAATAAAGCGCTTAGCGTAGCCATTCTGTGGCGCGCCGAATGGCGTCCATATCTTATCGCTATACGTCACGTGACGTCGGCTGCTGCCAAATTTCACGCCTCACATCAATAGAACACGCACGCAATCGAGGCCCGTTCCAAACGAAGAAGGTGACCACATTGGTGTGCGAATGGGCGCCGAATACACGCCTGAGCAACGGACCGCCGTGGTCCGCATCATGAAGCTAAAGGTCACCGACTACTATGGCATACTGCTGGTCGAGCGGACGTGCACGGCAATAGAGGTAAAGAAGGCGTACCGGAAACTCGCCGTTGTTATACATCCGGATAAAAATAAGGCACCCGACGCCGACGAGGCATTCAAGCGCGTGTCTAAGGCGTTTCAGGTGCTCAGCGATGAGGACAAGCGACGAATATTCGACCAGACGGGCGCCGACCCTGAGTCGCGCGCCGCGGGCTACGGCCCGGGGCCGGGCGCCGGCGCGGGCAGTCCGTTTGCTGGTGGACCCTTCGGCGGCAGCCCGTTTGCTGGCCAGCGCTTCCAGCGCGCGCAGTTCGGCGGCGGCGACGACATCTTCAACATGTTCTTCGGCGGCGCCGGGCCGCAGCCGCAGTTTCAGTTCCACTTCGGCTCGCCGCAGGGCTCCGCTTTCGGTGGCGGCAACGACATCTTCAGCGCCCTCTTTGGCGACGCGTTCGGCGCGCCGCCGAACCGCGCTGGCGCGCAGCGCCGCCAGGAGCCGCGCGAGCCGGGCGCCGAATCGCATATGTGGCTGAACCTGCTCGTGGTGGCTGCTCTAATCCTCATATCCCCGCTGGCGAACTGGCTCACCGCGCCGGAAGCGCTGCCCAAGTTCCGCTTCGACGCAGCCAGTCCGTACACACACGAAGTCCTCACGCCAAAATACCATGTGCCATTCTACGTGAACCCGCGCGAGGTCACCGATCTGTCGGCGGCAAAGCAGAGGCGCCTCCAGCGCGAGGCCGAGAACCAGTTCGTCGCGCGCGAGCGCGCCGCGTGCTCGGCCGAGTACATGGAGCGCCAGGAGCGCATGCAGGCGGCCACAGGCTGGTTTTCGCGAGACGAGGAGCAGTTTACCGCAGCGAAAAACATGCCGCTGCCCCACTGCGATCTGCTGAACTCGCTGGGCATCAGGCTTCAGCAGTGAAGGCGCGCCCGCTACAGAGCTTAGGGAACTAGGAAACTTTACGCAGGGCACGCTGTTCCCTGGCAGACTCCTAGTCATACACAGCGATGGCGGCGAAAAATTGCCGTACAATGGATACTCTTATGAAGAGTACGTCGCCGCGCCGCGTAGCCGCAGCGGCAAGTATTTTAAAAATGTGAACGCGGCTGGCTATATGATTTGGATATAAATAGGGGGAGTTTGTTCGCCTCTGGGCCGGCTCCAGGACAATACCGTACATACTTTGTCTATTAATGTCATACCTCAGACTAGCAAGCGGTTCTAGTCCCGGTCAATGAGCGCCGTCGCGTTTGCTCAGAGCCTACTTTTTACCATCGACGTTTCGAAACGGGCCACACACACTCGCTGATTGCGGCATAGCGCGCCTTATCATCTCACTTGCTCATTTGGCCGGTGTATTGCTCGCACACCCATTGGTGCCACAAAAACTCGGCCAAAACCTAATCTCGCTATGCACGATGCACGCAAATAGTGATTAAATTAATTAACGCCTCAAGGCCGTCCTAAATATAGCACGGGGCGTTGTGAACACGGGGCCACTACTCACGAGCACGCATCAGCGTGCGCCACCTACTGGATTCTTTATTACTCCCCGCAAATGTGCTAAATGTCTGAGTCCAGAGCAGGTTCCCCACCCACGCGCCGGGCCCGCGTCGGGATCTCGATCTGGCTGGGCAGGAGACGTGCCGCCTACCTTACCCCACCAGGCGTTCGCGAGCTTAGCTAACCGAAAAATGTAGCCGAAGCGGAACCCTCAATAAATACCCAGTACGAAACGCGTGCTGTTGGGGTGCTGTACAGCGGTCTTGCATCTCCCGCGTGGCGCTCAGGATGTCCAACGACGGAGCCAGCGGTACGCCCCCTAAGCAGAAATCCACAAAGTCTGTGCGCTGGACGGGTCGCGATAGTCAACGCCCAGAGGGCCCTGCGCAACCGCCGCAGCGCCCGGCGCTGCGCAGCCCCGCGCGACCTGGACAGGGCTCGCAGGAAGACTACTTCAGCTTTCCTGGAGCGTCTGGTAATGCCAGTGCACAGCAATCGCCGTCCAGTGTGCCGCAACAGCAACAAGTTCCGCAGGCTTCCTCGTCAGCTCAATCGCAACCCACGCAGGCCCAGCAGCGCCCGCACAGGGGATACGTTGTCGACGACGAATCTGGAAGCAGCTCTACAGATGACAACAGTGATGACGATGACGACGATGACGATGACGAGCACTTCGCGGACTTCCGCGCCACGACGCGCGCCAATACTTGGTTCAATCGCCTGCGACAGTCCGACGAGAACCCCGAGGATGCCGAGCGCGAGCCCCTAAATGCGTCTGCGTCTGCGGGCCGGCCTGTTGTACAGGCGCCCTTGCCAAGCATTGAGGTCAGCCATGCTGCCGGAAACCCGTTCGCCAATGTGATGGACATTGGTACGAAAACAAGCGGCGGCCTGGGGCCGGGCGGCGCTGAGCTGCGTCCCGAGGACCGCCGCGACCCTTTGGATGACGAGTACCGCGAGCGGCGAAACCAGCTTTTGGCATCCCTAGGCACACGCTCGCAGCCCGTGTCGCCAGAGCTGCCTCCAGCCGAAGTGTCTCGTGAAATGAACGCCATCCCGCTAGTCAGACTCGACCCAGGCTCACCTACTGAAGATCCGCCTTCGCACGATGCCATTGAGGCCCAACATCTGCGCGAGAAGCTCGCTTCCGTACAGCAAAAGCGCCGCCACGAGACAGAAGAGGCCATTGCTCAACGCAAGGCGATGGCACCGTCGCACACGCGCGAGAGCTCAGGAAGCAGCGTCGAACCCCTGCGGGAAAAAGAGACCAATGAGACGAATGACGAGGGGGAGCAACCCCGCCGTCATCGCAGTCACAGCCTGCATAGCCATCTACACTTGCATCGACGCTCTAGTGAGGGCTCCCACAAGGATCACGAGAGCCACAAGGACAAGAATGATAATGACGGTGACAACGACGAAGATAAGAGCGAGGACGAGGAGGAGATTTTGCGGCGCTTAGAAGAGATCGCTCGCCAAGAGGCCGAAGAGCACGCGAGACAGCTTGTAAAAGCTCACCTTGGCTCTAATCTGCTCAGCTCGAAGGCCAAGAATGATGGCTATGTCGACAATGCGAACTACTTACTCGATGCTGATCTCATGGACCACGAAGGTGACGCGCGTGAAGAGGCTGCTGATGACTCGAAAGGAGCCGGCAAACAAGGCGAGGACCATGCCAATGACGAGGAGTCTCGGCAGCGCCGCGCCGATGATAGCAGCACTAACTCATACGACTCAAGAAAGGTTGAGAAAGACGGCTACGACGCAGATAAGGGCCGCAACACAAATGATAACGGTTCTGAGTCGTCCTCTGATTCAGAAAACGAGGATGAGGAGGACAATAAGCGCAAAGTGAATCTGCGCGGTGACCCGGACTATGTGCCGCCGCCGAAAAGGGTTAAGGAAGGTGTCCTTGGATCGCTGCTGCGACTCTACGCGGGACAGGAGGACGACGCGCAGTCGACTGCGAGTGGAACGCCCGCGAACGGCTCTCCAAGTGCGTCACTAACTCCGACGCCTGCTGGGACGCCGCTAAGCAGCCCGCAAGGAACGCCCTCGGGCACCCCCACAAGTGAACAGCCACCCAGTACTGGTGCTGCTTCAAGTGGCCCTAATGCGTCGTCGAAAAAATGGAAGCGACCCGGGTATTTCCGTACACAAAGCAGCGAGGACGTGCTAGGTCGCGAATCGAAGGGCCGTCCGAAGTGGTACAAGAGCAAGTCGTCTACGCACACGCCGTCGCTGGGTCAGCTGGCGGCAACAGGCCTAGCCGCCGCAAGCACGGCGGCCTCAAATGCGTCGCATGCTGGGCACGATAGCCTGAGCCATTTGCGTCCGAGTAGTTCCGGCCAGCTCACGCCCACGGGCGGTCTACAAGAGTTCACGAGTCACTTCAAGCCGCCCAAGCTTGGTGACGACCTGAGTGCACTCAGGGACAAAGAAGCGAAGAAGAAGGCGAAGAAGGCAGAGCAGCAGAAGCGTGACCAGCAGAAAAAGCTGAAGAAGGCTAGGCTCGCAGAGCAAGCTCGTATTACTGTCCACATTGCGGACGTGCTGCAGCGCCAGCGCTTCATTCTGCGCCTTTGCCGCGCGCTTATGCTGTTTGGTGCGCCAAGTCACCGGCTTGAGGAGTATCTGAAGATCACGGCGCGCGTACTCGAGATCGACGGTCAATTCCTCTACATGCCGGGATGCATGCTCATCTCGTTTGGCGACGCTACGACGCATACGTCCGAAACGAAGCTCGTGAAGGTCACGCAGGGTCTTAACCTCTCGAAACTTGATGCGACGCACCTCATTTATAAAGAAGTGGTGCACGACATTATGGGTCTAGAGGAGGCCAGCTCGCACATTGATCATCTTCTCAGAACCAAGAACATGTACGCATGGTATTTCGTCATTGTCTTCTATGCCATGGGGTGCGTGTGTAGCGGCATGTACTCTTTTGGCGGTCACTGGCAAGATATGCCCATTATTTTCCTGGTCGGCGGAGGAGTTGGATTCCTGCAGTATTGGGTGCAGCCCCGCTCGGACCTCTACTCGAACGTTTTTGAGGTCTCCTCGTCTATCATTGTCAGTTTTGTTGGACGTGCTTTTGGCTCCATTGGGCATGGGGACCAGAATCGCGTTTTTTGTTTCGCTGCAATTGTGCAGGGCTCCTTAGCCCTAATTCTTCCCGGATACATCATTCTGACGGGCGCTCTAGAACTGCAGTCGCGCAACCTGGTCGCCGGATCCGTGCGCATGTTCTACGCCAATATTTATTCGTTGTTTCTTTCTTTTGGCATCACATTGGGATCGGCCATCTACGGATGGTGCGATCCTCACGGCGCTTCTGGCGAAACAAAGTGCCACCGACACATTGACGACAAGTGGAAGATCCTGTTTGTGCCAATGGCTACGTTTTTTATGGGCATGGTCAACCAGGCAGGCCCGCGCCAGTTACCCATCATGGTTGCTGTCGGTAGCGGTGGCTATGTTGTTCAATACTTTGTTCAAAAGCAAGTGGAAAATGCGTCGTCCTTCACGTCTGCCATTGGCGCGTTCACAATGGGTATCATGGGCAATCTCTACTCGCGCGTGGGCCACGGTCTTGCGTTTGCCGCCATGTTGCCAGGTATCTTTACGCTCGTGCCGTCCGGTTTAGCCGCTCAGGGATCTCTTGTGGCTGGTGTGGCCGTGGCGGACGCTATTGTGAACAAGAATTCGACGAACTCAACGTCCACGAACAGCACTAGCGCGCCGGCAACCACGACCACTGCAACCGACATGTCGGCCGTCTCGTCATCGGCCGCAATCAGTCAGTTGGGTAACTCAATGACGCAGGTCGCTGTTGGAATCACGGTCGGTCTGTTTGCGGCGACCCTTGTCGTGTACCCACTTGGGATGAGCAAGAAGCGATCAGGTTTGTTCACGTTTTGATTATACCACCACCGCCTGCGAACCCCTGTGTATCATTTCGATCTGTATCACTTCGGCCCGTGTCCTTCTGGCCGGCCCGTACTTATTTATTATTACTTGCATTTACGAATCCCATTTCTTCCCCACGCACGAAAGAGCATAGCCTAAAAAAACTCGCTTAGCCGCGCTGCGGCTCGCGGCGTATTCGAGCCCAATGCACGTCCATGCCCAATCAAGTGCTGCAGTTACTTGTTTCGTGCGGTTACATCCCAAAAACGGGGAGATGCGCGGGTTCGGGTTACAAGTTGCCATCACGTACAGCGCTTTAATTAGCGGTTAGGGCGCAGACTCCTTGTGAGCTACCGTGCCGCGGTCCGTTGCTGCTAATAGAATGACAACTTAGGAACGAGCCGTATGACTCGCGCCTAATCGATACCAAGCACTGGCCATGAGCTCTTTTGCTTGGTTCTGTGATGGCATCGGTGCTCTCGTCGTTCACCACGCATCTCCACACGCACGAGGGTGGACGTAGGGATTTCTTAACGAAGGGGTCTCTAATTAAGGGTTAGGCCAAAAAAGAGAAGTGCGTCGCTCATTGAAAAACCACCGCACAAGCCCACTGCAGCCATCCCCCCCAGGTTAACAAAGACGCCGAACGACATGGAGCCTCTTCCCGCAGCGCTACCCCAAACCATGATGGCCAATGTATATACTCCGCGAAAGGAGCCACCACCTTCGCTCAGTTTCGGGAGCTCGAGCTCGCCCGCTTTCGAGTCCCCGCCGACCGTCGGCAAGGAGCTGCGGTTCATGCACTGGTCGCCCACGCAGGGCCGAGCCAAAAAGAGCCAGGCCCCACAATTACTGCCGTCGCAGTTCCCGCCGCCGCAGTTCGGCACGCTTCCCTCGTCGCCGCCCGAGCCTCGCAGCCGTCAGTCAAGCATCGACAACGGGTCGCCGCGGCCACGCCGCGCGCTGCGCCACAGGCACAGCCACGACGTTGTGGCCAATGCTGCGCCCAAGCGCAGAGCCGACACCGAGCTGCGAGGCCCGGCTGCGAAACTGGCGGTTCCCAGGAGCAGCCGCGCTGCACCTCCTTCTGCGCCGTTTCCGCTGCTGTCTTCTAAGGCGTTTGCACACGCCTGCACGCGGCGGGCTCGCTCACCGCTCACGCCGCCGCAGCCCCGGGCCGAGGAGGAGCGTCTTGATCCTGAGCTTGAGCCCGTCCAGGAGCAGTTTCCAAGCAGAGGCCTCGGGCTCAGCTTCATCATAGATCTCAACGGCAAGGCCAACGTGAACCGGCTCATACTGACTCCGTCGACGCCGAAGTCGCGTGCGCACCAGCCCGACACTAATTGTACACTCATGACGCCGCAGACGCGGCGAACTGTGAGCGCTATTCTGGACGAGGAGTCGGACCTCGAGTCCGACGGCGAGTTTGAAGCGAACACGGACCGGCTCCTCGCCACGCCGGAAATGGCAACGCGCACGCCGCCGCGATTCTCGAGCCTGGGCAACAGCGACGCCGCGGCCGCGTTCGCGCGCACGCTGGCCCGGTCGCGCGAAGTCGGCAAGGGTTCTATGTTCCTGTTTCCGCCCACCGTCTCGCCGCGCCGGCAGCCCGAGATGGCTGCGTACACGCCGTTCGTGCCCGAGACGCCGCGACGATCAGCTGGCTCTGATGCGACCGCCGCGTTCGAGTTCGGCTTGCAGACCCCACAGAACTCCATGTACAGCAGCTTCGAGGCGGGCGGCGCGTACTATGCGACAGGCATGACGCCATATCTGTCTGTTGCGCGGCCACACGAGGTCGCTAATATTTAAATACCCAGTATAGTCTGTTAATTCGTTTTCAAGAGCCCGCACTCAAACCTGCAGGTGCCCGCGCGCGCGCGCGCGCGCGCGCCGGCGTTGGCAGCAGGGTTCGTTGGCAATGTAGTCGCGCAGATTTTGTGGCGCATCACGTGCCACTCCGGGGTGAAAAGTTCATCTCGTAGGCGTGCGCACCTTTTCGCATAGGAAACTACATAGCCGCTTTACAGTCTCCAATTGTAGCTTGTGGATGGATCTGCGCACCGCAATCCACGAGGAGATCACTGATGGCACCTATGTCTGCTTAGTTTGTCACAATGAGATTGATTCGCATAGCCCTATATGGTCCTGCCGGAGCTGCTTTCGGAGCTTCGACATCTCGTGCATACGCGACTGGAGTAAGCGAGACGCGGCAAAGATGCCCAAGTGGCGGTGCCCGCACTGCCTTGCCCCGCAGTCGCAAAAACCGTCATCAATCCGCTACCACTGCTGGTGTGGAAAGACGTCGAACCCGAGTAAGGGTGGCTCCTCTAGTGCGACGCGCGATCCTTGGGCCTCAAGCATGGCATCCGTCACAGACACGGTTCCACCCCATAGCTGCGGGCAAACCTGCAGTGCTAAGCGGTCTTGCCCGCATCCCTGCCCGCTCGTATGCCACGCTGGGCCGCACCTCGATTCGGCTCAGTGCATGTACCAGGGCCCGACCATCAAGTGTTTCTGCGGCAAGAAGAGCGAGCAAAGGCTTTGTTCCGAATCCAGATACGGAGGATATTCGTGTGGCGAGCCCTGTGGCCGAAAACACTCGAAATGCGGTCATGTATGTGAACGCGCGTGCCATAAGGCTAGCAAGTCGCAGCGCGGTCAGGACGCCTGCGGGCCCTGTCGCACTAAGGTTAGTGTAACATGCTTCTGCGGGCAAATGAAGGCCACAAATAGGGTCTGCAGTGGACTGCCGGCCAAAACGCGCCGGGACATAAAGTCACGCTGGCCCGACAAGACGAGGGGCCGGATCTCCTGCAATAAGCCATGCTCCGCGCAACTAAAGTGCGGTCATCATCGCTGCGAATTATCTTGTCACCCGCCGAAGGGCGTCTCTCACGAGTGTCCACTGCAGCCTTTTGACGGAGAAACGTGTTTTTGTGGAAAGGTCGCGGCGCATCGCGGGTCGTGCACTGACCCGAAGCTCAGGTGTGAAAACACTTGCGACAAGGTTCTGGAATGCGGACACAAATGTCCGCAACGCTGTCACGAAGGACAATGTCCGCCCTGCGCAGTGGTTGTGACTGGTGTACCGTGCCGCTGCAAACGAAGTCGGCAAACTACAACCTGTCGTCTAGCCCGTGCGGACCCGCCAGAGTGTGACAAGCCGTGTGGTGCCTTGCTTTCGTGTCGTCGCCATGAGTGCCGCCGCAACTGCTGCGAATTTTCTCCAAAGGGAAAAAGTCATTCAACGGCGGCGAGCCATCATCGAAAAGCGCGTACGCTGACATTGGGTGAGCTCCTGCTGAATGGGAATACGGCTTTGCATCAACCAGAGGAGCCCGTTAGCGAGGCTGAGGAAGCTGCCCACCTGTGTACGCGCATTTGCGGTAAGACGCTGGGTTGCGGAGTTCACAGCTGTGTGCAGCCGTGTCATGCCAATGCCTGCCCTCCGTGTCTGGCGGCCACATTCGACGAATGGAGTTGTCCGTGTGGACGCACGAGGGTCGAGCCTCCGATTCGTTGCGGCAGTATCATGCCGAAGTGCCGGTTCACTTGTCATCGTAGCCAGGCGTGCGGGCACCCAGCGCAGCACGAGTGCCACCCGGACAGCGTGCCATGTCCCCCGTGTGAAAAGCTGGTTTCTGCTTCGTGCATATGCGGCAAATCAACTGTGACGGTGCGCTGTTCGCAGCGTGCGGCAACGGATTACCGGTCGCCACAGTGTATGGAGCCATGTGGTCGCAGTCTTGCTTGCGGCCATGTTTGCACAAAGCGGTGCTGCGAAGGTGGGGATGCTTGCTTGCCCTGCGAGAGTCAGTGCGGTAAGGAATACGAGCCTTGTGGACACGCTCACCGGGCAGTGTGCCACTTTCCACAGGACTGTCCGGAACAGTGCAGCCAGAGTCTCGTGGCTGTTTGTCCGTGCGGCGTATTGCGCGTTTCTTACTCGTGCGGTGAGGACGTCGAAGTTGGCTGCAATGAAGTCTGCCTGAGAGAGTCATACACAACACTTCTTCTTGACGCTTATGAGGAGGACAAGGCGTGGTGCACTAATATTGAGATTCAGCTCCGCGCGTTTGTGCTGCAAAAGCAGCCCTCGCGTACTTATTGGTTCAAGCCTATGAGCCGCAAGCGCCGGCGATTTGTATACTACTTGCTTGAGCACTATGGCATGGAGGGGCAGAGCATGGATGAGGGCGCAAACAGGTCAATTTGTGCCTACCGCACAACTGGAACGTGGCTTCCGCGGGTTCGTCTTTCCCAGGCGAGACGTAAAAGGCCGGAAGTCGGAATCACTCTGGACCAAGACGCCGCCAATGAGGTCGCCGAGGAAGAGGAGGCTGTGAAGGACAATGCGCATGACAATGCCGAAAACGACGAAGCCACTAGTACTGAGGCTGATAGTGTGCCCAAGCTGTTGTTAGAAGATGGCTGGCAGTCGGCTGCGCCAAATATCGGCGCTGTGAACGCGTCCTCTGCAAGCGGCGACGTAGACCGACTTGCCGCTTCGAAGTTTTCCAGAATGTCAAGATCTTTCTCACTACTTTCAGTGGAGTGAAGATGCAGTGGCTTCTCACCTTTTCGCATACATATCTTAAGCAACACGGCGGCTTCTTTTGAACGGATGTTGCAGTTGCACCATTACGGTAAAAGCGAGCTTCTCTCTGATGTTCTTGAAATTCGCGAGTAATCATCTCATAACTTTCAAATACTATTCTAATTTATTGTTATTGTTACTGCCCACATTTATGGACGGATAGGAGTCTCATTGCGCCATCGCAGCTCCAAATACCGCAACGGCACATATGAAACCGCCGTGAAGCCGACGGCGAGCAAAGTACCGAGCTCTGCGCCCCCGTTTTCCTCACTGCCAATAAGCCTTGCAAGACGTCCGACATAATAATACTGGTCCATGCCGATGACAACGCCAGCCACGCCGAAACCAAACGCCAACACGGAAGCATACAACACTGGGAAATGTTTGTAATTCAGGTATTCGTCCCACTGGTAGTCGTTGATCTTCCTCCTGCGGAACCAGAATGTTTCAATGACGAGGATTACGGAGTAGATCATGCTCCAGTACCCGATCATGGGCAAAAAGTTCTCAATGACTTCGTACCATCCATCCTTTCCGACAGCGCTAAGAACATAATAGACACACGCCGTGAAAAAGACGAGAACATAGCGCGGTGTGCGGGCGAGCGGTTTTGCCAAGGACTGCAGAGATAGCCCGAGTGAGTAGTTGCTGAGGCCGCCGTTCGTGATGAGCGATATGTACATGAGGACGACCAGGAACTTACCACCCCCGTGCCACCTTGCCATCGAGTCCCAAATAAGACCGGCGCCACCGTTCTTATTGTAAATAGCCTTTTTCTCGTCGTTGTACAGGGCCGCCGAGCCAAGGCCAATACCGAGAATACCGACAAACGCTGTTGGGAGGAAAATCGAGAATAACGTGAAGAAGTAGATGAACCAGCCGTTACTGTTCTCCGGTAGATCAATGTAATAATCCGACGCGATGCCAATCCATGTACTCGTGATTCCGATGCAGCTCTGGAAAAAGCAGAGCCACTTGGCCACTAAGTCAACACCCGTAGTCGTCGAATGCTGGTGGACCTCAAATTCGTGGCCCGCGCACACGTAACAGAGCAAGAACGCCACAAAAATAGGGACCATGAAGAAAGTATCGAAAATGACGAGCAACCGCATGCCGAATAAAGCCAGAACGGTGGACACGATGAACATGATGGCAATGCCTACTTCAATGTCCACGTTTGCGATGGCATTTAGCATCTGGCCGCCGAAGTTCGCATTGACCATGAGCCATCCTATGAGTGTTAAGGCATTGAGCAGCGCAATGAACTTGCTGAACCACCAGCCAAACTGGTATTTGGTGCCAATCATGGCCCGCAAGCCCGATCGCGGGCCCATAACGGCGCCAAACGAAGAGGCCACAGTGCCCACAAAGACGCCGAGAAGGCCGGCGCTCATCGACGAACGGAAGCTAAGCCCAAAGCCAAGAGGGCCCATGAAAAACCCTGTCATGGAGGGCAGCGTAAGCGTGGCGCCGAACCAGACTCCAGTGAGTCGCAGGAAGTGCCAGAAGTTGCCGCGCTGCCTTGCATCCGGTGATTGCCTTTCCAAGCCGCGCGTTTCGCCAAACTTATCTACCGCATACGAGGCCCGCCAGAACCAGCTGAACCGGCTCTCGTGGAGCCGGTGATGCGTGTAAACCTGGAGATCTTCTTTCTCCTGAGCAACCACGATGGGCTGCTTCTCGACACTGTCGACGGAGCTGAGGGTGCCGTTCGAGCGCTCCTCCTCCGACACGACTCCTCTACCTAGCATCTGCGGTCTTGTTCAACGAAAGAAGATACGCCGTCTTTATGCTTGTAGGCGACGAGTTCAAAATCGGAGTATTTTGCGCCTAATTCCCGGGGAGACCATCCACCTTGCATAAAGTGACTGCCGTATCTGCACGGGGTCTAGGGTGACGGGAAATTTGCGAGTCTGGCAGTCGGCGCCAAAATCGAGGCAGTGCGGGGATCTGTGAGTTACGGGGAGTGCCATGTGAATCGGAGAATTCCGATCTACAGCCCTACGGCCTTCAAAATGCACCATAACATTGTCTTGGCCCTGAGGCAGCATAGGCAAAATCTGAGCGCCGAGTTTGCCGATAGGGTACCCTATTCCTAGCAGCCATGCGGAATCGGCTATGGCTACCTAAACTTCACTGAAGGTCGGATAAAAGCGCGCTAATATGAGATGCTAGTAACCGCATGCCAGGTTGTGCGGAATTAGAGAGTTTATATATTTGACACCCTCGTTGGTGTGTGTATGCGCCACTTGCTCCAAAAAAAAGAGCGGAGAAGCATAGCGTGTAACGGCTAAAAAAAAAAGATATAGTGACGAGGAAGGGATTCGAACCCTCGCCCCCGAAGAGACAGGAGCCTTAATCCTGCGCCTTAGACCACTCGGCCACCTCGCCTTCAGTTAGTAACCGAGCCACCCATGATGAAGCCATGCGTGTGCCGAGCAGGAAGGATGCCTGTGATCTTGTAACGACCAGCTAGCCTGTGTAGGCGTTGCTGCTACATTGCGGCACGCACAAGCTCGTAATTTAGAGTTGTTTGAACGATTTGCCTGTATTGCAACTGTTTGCGGAGGACGGCACTACGCTGGACCCAGCTATTGATGTGCACCACGATTTGGTATCGTAGCGGTACAGGACGCGATACATGCACCGTGGCAGTGATGGGATTAGCGTTCTCTCTATACCTCTTAAACAAGCCTTAGTATCCTACACTTCTAGTCCTGCTGTATCGTCCATATACAATGAGGACTACCCCAGCTGTAGTCACGAGCGGCGGGCTGATGCCTGTAATGAAATAAGCGCTCACATCGAAAGCACAAGCATACCATCTGCGAGGGATAAACTATGTACACTGGCTTCAACGAAAAAAATTCGTGATGGCACTTGCAGCTTCACTTCATTTGGTCACCACCACGCGAGCATTATCGCTAAACCTGCAGACGTCATTAGCGGCGGCGCTTACAAAATGGGCCTTGGAATCTAGATACGGTCAGCTCGCGAGGCCAACCCTGAGATGGGTATCTTTTTTTGCTAGCCACAAACAATAAATGGCCCAAGGCGGACGAGTCAAGAAACCTGCGGCGGCAGCGACTCGGCAAGCAGCATCGAAGCGTTCTGCCAAGAAATTGACCGTTAAGGAGTCGAAGAACCTGAAGCCGAAGAAGAAGACTGCCCAGGACCAGGCTAAGTTTGCCAAGAAGCACACGGCTGCGCTGACGTCTGCTACAGAGAAGCTGCTTTCCTCGCGCGTGGGCCACTTGGAGCTGCTGAAGGGCACCAGGCGTGAGTTGGAGAAGAATGCAGCCGCAAAAAAGTCCGGCTCCAAATGAGGGGCGGCCAAAGCCGAAAGAGTTGCCCCTCGTGCTCGAGTCGCCGCGGCCGGCGCAGCCTCGCCCGGCAAAGCCCAGAGGCCGGTCCTACGAGTCCTTCATTGTGCGCGACGAATATGACCTCGAGGCGTACAAAGCCGACCATCCAAACGCGCGTCTTGTTCGCGACGGCGATGTGCTAATTGACGAGAACGCCGAGGATGCGAGCGATCCCGACTACGACGACAAAGACGATGCGGACTACAGGCAGTGAGGGTGATCGTTTATTTGTTGAACCTATTTATTTGATGTGCTTCGACTTGGCGAAGTCGAAACATTTTCGTCATCAAGCATTTTTCAACTCGTGCTTTTCACAGATTGAAGCGAGAGTAAGTAGATAATAAAATCACGCATATTATATTTGGCTCGCGACTATGTAGGAGAACATTCACCGCGGCAGTTGCCTGACAGTCGAGAAAACACGGCGGCGCGCGCCCGATAGCGATGTGGCCGCTGATTACTCAGGCCGCATGCATTTGGGCAGCAGATACGCCTGTGCTACGTACTTTAACTGCCGCCGGTCGAAGCACTGCGGCCGTAGCGAACTGGGATGCCGCCGTCATTGAAGGAGCAGCTGTTGAGCAGCGCACGGCAACGGGCGTACTACAAACTCAGTCCCTCCGATCTGGAAGTGCTATGGACTGCAAGCGAGGCCTTCATTGACAAGGGCCGCCTGCAGAGCCTCGAGATCGAGTGGTACGCGCTGCTGGAGCAACACTTCTTTTTGAGCCTGCTGACGTGCCGTGATGCTGTGGCCAAGCTCATGCTGAAGCGCATCATGGAGAAGGTCGGTGTGGACTCGCGCCGCGTGTTTATGCTGCGCACGGCATATGTGCGGGCCACGCAGGAGCCGAGCGACGTCGAGAAGCACGTTAAAAACCTGGGCGATGTCGAGTACGATGCGCGTAAGATCGGCAGCGTCGCCCTCAAGTCTGCAGGCCGCTGGAAGGAGTACGTCGGCGTGCTTGTCGAGTACCTTGAGCAGAACCCCATAGACGCTGAGGCGTGGTCCGAGCTGGCCGAGACGTACGCAACACTGGGCGACTACGCGAGCGCCGTGCATGCGCTCGAGCAGTGTCTTCTGCTCGAGCCGCTGGCCTACAATGTGTTTGCGCGCATTGGCGAGCTCAAGAAGCTGCAGGCGGCCGGGTCCGTATCGGGCGGGCTCGGTGCCGCGAAGGAGCTCGTGCAGAGCAGCGAGGCACACTTCTGCCGCGCCGTCGAGCTGAATCCGCTGTATCTGCGAGGCTGGGCGGGCCTCTACATGGTCACGAACGTCAGCACGAGTCCGACAGCGGAGAAGCTGAACGAGAAGTCGCGCAGAATGCTCGAGCGGCTAGTAAAAAGCGGCTTGGGCTCACCTGCCGATGTAGAAGCCGCAAAGGAAATCCTCGGCTACTCCTGAGCAATGAACGCAGCAGCAACAGCAGCAGCAGCAGCAGCAGCAGCAGCAGCAGCAGCAGCAGCAGCAGCAGCAGCAGCAGCAGCAGCAGCGGCAGCAGCAGCAGAGATTCCGGCGAACAGTCGCCCTTCGTGACTTTTACGTCTGGCTTTGCCGTTCAGCTCCACGTGTCTGCTCCTCTGTGGAGCTTTTCTTCGCTTTAGTTGGCGCGGAACATGTGTTTGCGCGACGCAGAATGCCAGGGCCATGCATTGTAAGCCTGCTTTATATACTTTGTCGATCTGTCACACGCGTGTAATATCTATCGATCTATGAAGTTCGTCACTTTGTCTCTATCGCCTGGTGAAGAAGGGCTAGGTTAGGCTTTGGCTTGACGCATGAAGATAGTAGGCATCAGTGGGCCGAGCAGCAGCGGCAAGTCCACGCTGGCTAGGCACCTAAGACAGGTGCTACCGCGCTCGGCGCTCATTTATGAGGACGATTTCTACAAGCCAGAGCCGGAGCTGCCACTGGACCACGCGGGGCGGCCGAACTGGGACGTGCCTGAATCCTTCGATCTCGACGCGATGCGTAAAGCGTTGAGCGAGATCAAGGCCAGCAACAAGCTGCCTCCTCACGCCGTGACCCGCGAGGATAAAAACAACCCCAGCGACCCCATGCTGACCGACGAGGAGGCCGCCGACGCACGCGCGAAGCTTTCGGCCTTCCTCGGCGACGAGCCCGTGCTTCTTGTCGACGGCATCCTGCTGTTCCACAAGTCCTCTCCCGTGGACGACATCTTTGATCTCAAGCTGCTCATACCGTTCGACTTCGAGGAGCTGAAGCGGCGCCGTGAGAGCCGCAAGGGATACGCCACGGCCGACAACGGGTTCTGGGTCGACCCTCCGAATTTCTTCGAGGACGTTGTGTGGCCCGAGTTCCTGGCACACTGCGGATTTCTGTACGCAGGCCAGGACTTCGAGCACCTGTCTCCAGAGGCCGAACGCCGACGCGTTCAGCGGGCGCCTATGCTCGAATCCATGCGGGACACCCTCATCAGCGTTGGCGAGCTCATCGCCAAGACCTAGACACGCTTGAGGGGACAATTGGAATGTCGCATCGTACAATTTAGGCACTATAGACTTCCTATTGTAGCATGCACGGTCATAATGAGGCGTGGCGCGGGTGCGCTGCGCTCAAAGACTAGCTAGAATCGCACTTGTTCGTCTCAGACGCCAGTTTTTTTTTTTCTTCTGTATCCTGTGTTTACATCCTCCGCCGTCGCACAAGAACTCGGTCCGGGGATTTATGAATACTTCGCCGCGTCCATGGCACTCGCGACGCTGCACGTAAGTTGCCTATATTCTGAGCAGCTGCACATTGTTTATGCGGAGTACGTATTTTTATGAGCGCCAATTGCTCGCAAGCGCATTCAGGTTTGCAAATCCGGAGGATGTTTTTTTTTTTGCGGCAAGGCTGCGTCGTGTATAGGCGCGCGTCTCAGGCCGACCGTCTCCTCGCCAGCGTTTGGGGTAGCACTCCGCGATGACTGACCAAAAACTTCTTTACGGGCAATAGCGAGTTGCTTGCTGCGCTCCAGTTTGATACGAGGCCTGGTTGGCCAGGCTTTGCCGAGCGGATGCGGCTTTTACATAAACGAAGCCGAGCGTACGGCACACCTGCATGGGCGCGCGTCGAGGGCGCGCGTCGGGAAATGCACACCATAAGATAAGCGGCGCACTACATAAATGGACGACTACTCGTGAAGAGGAGCAAAAACGTTTTCGGCTGCACAACCGAAATGAATTTTCCTGCTTCTCTCGTCACCCTGTTCGCGGGAGCCGTCACTGTGTCGATTGCCAGCGCTGCACCACATGCACCCCCGCGACCCGAGCCGTGCCCGGGCGGCGGCCATTACGCTGGGTGCAATTTGGAGGCTGCTGGACCCCAGATCGACTCGTAGAGGCGAGCCGCTTATGCAGAACGAGTCTCTGCTGCACTGACTTCGCTACGCCTTATGATTGAAAGCGACCGCGCCACGCGTAAACCCATATAGTTCGAAGACTAACGTAGCACCAAAAGATATTGGCTTCTCGTAGATGAGATTAGTCGGCCTTGAGACAATGCAATTTTGTCGGCGCGTATTGCGAGACCCTAGCTGCAAGCACGTACTTCGCAGAGAGGTAAGACGAAGTCAGTGTATAAAATAGCTAATTGCTAGCATTGCCAGTATGCCTGGGGTCGCAAGCTTGGCTTGGCCTTTTTATGGCAGTGCTAAAATTGCGCCATAACCGCGCACGCGGGTGCCGCGCGCTCGCGCGCGGCTCGGCGCCGCCTCGTCGCGCTCACCGGAGTGGGGTAACGCGTGACGCAACGCGCCGCCAAAATTGTGCCGTCGATTGCGCCATAGGAAGCAAAAGTGGTAAGTTGTCATTAATCTATCTTCGTACGTGTATACAAGAAAGTAAATAAATAGTATAGCGTTAAAAGGTCGACCAGTCGCCGCCGCCGGCCACCTCGACCTCCTCCTGCTCGCCGCCCTGGGCGGGCGGCTGTGTCACGGCGGGACCGTCACGCAGACGCGGTGCCTCGAGACAATACTTGGCAAACTCGTCGGCGCAGGACGCACAGGCGCGACACGGAATGCCCAGCAAAGAAAAATTCAGGTTGCGGTCGAGGCCGATTGTGTCCGACGTATCTGCAGCGCAAAACACACTGCCGCACTTGCGACAGTGATGCCGGCGCCGGTACCAAGTGAATACGCGCTCGCAGGAGATGCAGCGGTGCGCCTGCGAGTCGCGGACCCAGTGCTGTGTAACGGGGCGCCGCGACGCCGCAGCGGGAAGCCGTGCGATGCCTGCCGTCGTCTTGTAGGACTCGAAGTCGGTGGGCCGTAGCACGGCGGGTATATAAATGGGCTGGCGCGGCTCGCGCAGCTGCTTCAACGAGCCGCGGATGGCGGCATCGGGCGACGCCGGTGGCGACGTACTCTTCTGCGCGAGCGCAGGCACTGCGGCGGCCATTGTGCTCGGACTGAGCTCGGACTCCGAGCTTGTTTTCGACAGCTTCGCGCCATCTTCGTGGTTTGGCTGCAGCTCAGACTTGTGCAGCACGACGCGTGCCGGCTCGTAGTGGCGCCGCCGGCGCTGCGGCGCAAAGCTGAACCCCAGCGAGTCCTTTGGCGACGCCTCGGCACTTGTTGTCGCGCTCGGTGGCGCCGTGGTCGGGTTCGAGAGCGCGCCCGTCGCCGCCTCGCGCCGGTCGACGCTCGCCTCCGAGCTCGAAGAGCCCGTGTTCTGGTCGCCGAACGCCTCCTGGCGGCCGATCTGGTCGTTGCTAGCGCTGGCGCGGCGCAGCGCCGCGGACGCTGGAGTCCGAATGCGCTCGCGGTCGTTTGCCTGCAGCACGGGCTCGCCACCCTCGCCGAACTCGATCTCCTCCTTCTGCTGCGGCGAGCGTTTCGTCATGGACGACAGCGCCGAGAACGAGTGCTGCGCCTGCGACCCCGACACCTCGCGCTTTGCGAAGTCGAGCGTCGTGTCGCGGCTTGTCGTCGGCGACGACTCGGCCGATCCGCTGCGCGTCGACGCCGTCGTGTCCGGACTCGTATCACGCTCGCGGCTTGCAGCAGAGCCAGCCCCGCCGGAGGGCCCGGATTGCGTCTGCGCAGGTGGGTTCGTCTGCGCCGCGCCTTTAGAGCTTGTGTGATTCGCCTGTGCATCGGCCTCGCTCAGCGGGCGCGCTGGGCCCGTGGGCTGCGACATCGTCGTGGCCGCATCGCTGTGTGGCGGCTGGGGCTGTTCGTGTGCTGGACCCGCATTGCGTTCATCGCTGGGCATCTCGTGTCCCCAGAAATTGGACAGTGGGACGAGAGGTGCTTGATGATGGCTCCCAAGGGCGACATATCGGCCCTTGGCCACATGACCCTAGCCCTTGGATCATGCAGCAGCCAACCACAGAATGGCAATTCCGGCATAGAAGCCGAGTTCTATTCGCGGACGCAGGTGTCATAATCCGGGGCGGGCTCCGGTATGCGCACTTTTTCACCGGCCGGAAACTCGCCGGCCGGGCCGTCGCCGCGAGCTGGCATGCTTCTGAGCCGAGCGCAGATCCGCACCCTGCGCCGCAATATGCGCTCTCTAAGCGGCCAAAATGGCTCGTATTGGACGCGCAACTTTGGCAGGCCGAAACGAGCGCTGCGTGCTGCGCAAGCCATTCAGCCTCTCATGTTTTTATTTTTCTTTTACTCTTGAACGTTTCTGCATACCATGTCTGAGCAGCATCCTAAATCGGCCGCCTAGCTTTCGCGACGCGGGGCTCGCCTATCTATAAAGTCTTATTTAGTGCCGTTGACAGCGCGCGCGTCGTTAATGCCCGCCCATATTTGATAATGCTTTGGTTACTAAGCTAACGGTGCATCGTTCCTGGATGGCTCGTGCTGCCCGCGCCCGCCATCATCACCCAGCGCCCCGGCCATTGCGTAAGCTTATTATATACATACCCCGCATACAAGGGCCGAACCGCCGCGGCATCCGAAACAGCGCTGGGGGCCATGACGCGGGAAGCTGCGCGCGCAGCCGCGCGGGAGTTTCTGCGGGATAATAAGGCCGTTGTTTCGCTGCTTGTCGTGCTCGCCGCCTTCAACGCGCGGCAGCTGGCTAACGTTGTCGGCCCGTTCAAGAGCGACGCCAGTAAACAGGCGCTGCAGCCGGGCATGCCGGCAGCCGAGCAGGCGTCAGACGACGAGTCGCTGCTTTGGGTTCCCTATAAAGGGAGATTGGCCCGTGTCCGCGTCAACCATGTGTCGAGCCAGCGCTTTGACGCCGACTACGCGAAGTTCGCCAAGCAGAACACGCAGTTCGTGGCAGAGGTTCGCGCCATACTCGGCATCCTATTCCCACGCATCCGCACGAAGGCGCTCGGGTACCTCGTCCTACACATGGGCCTGCTTGGCCTGCGCACGTACTTGTCACTCATTGTGGCCAAGCTTGACGGTCGCATTGTGCGCAACATCATCTCCGCCAACGGCCCAGGCCTGGCGCGCGGACTCGCCGAGTGGCTCGTACTCGCCGTGCCGGCGTCGTACACGAACGCCATGATCCGCTTCCTGGAGGGCCGCATCAGCCTTGAGTTCCGCACAAGCCTCGTGCGCTACATCCACGACTTGTACATCGGGCCCAACAAGGAGTACTACAAGCTTGTAAACATTGATGGTGCCATTGACGGCGTCGACCACTACATCACAAGCGACCTCACGAAGTTCTGCGATGCCGCGGCAAAGCTGTACTCGAACGTGGGCAAGCCGACGCTCGATCTTTTCATTTTCGCGTACCAGCTCTCGCAGAATCTCGGCTGGAAGGCTCTGGGTGGCATCTTCGTGAATTACTTTGCGACGGCAGCCATTCTGAAGTCGCTGGCCCCGCCGTTCGGCAAGCTCGCCAGCAAGGAAAACCGCTTGGAGGGTGAATACCGCAACAACCACTCGCGCGTCATCACTAACGTGGAGGAAATCGCCTTCTACGATGGCGCAGAGATCGAGCGGCAGAGCCTGCGACACGCCTACATGGCTCTCACGAAGCACATCAAAAAGCTGCTCAAGATCAAGGCATACTACTCCATCATCGAGTCCTATGTGCTCAAATACTCATGGTCTGCCTCGGGCTTCCTCTTCTCCTCGATTCCTGTGTTCTTTCCGGACCTTCTGGGCCTCGCCGTGGCACGCCCGCAGCATTATCATCACCAAGATCACCGCGAGCGCGAGAACATGGGCGACTACGTCACAAACAAGCGCATCATGCTCTCCATTGCCGACGCAGGTGGGCGCATCATGTACTCCATCAAGGACCTCGCCGAGTTGGCCGGCTATACGCAGCGTGTGTACCAGCTCATCGCCGCGCTACACCGCGTGCGGCGCAAGGCATACACGTCGGCCGATCCTGGTGAGTTCACACTCGCTGATGTGCAAGGCGAGCTCGTAGTCGATGAAAAGGACCGGGTCTCGTTTGACGCTGTGCCCGTGGTCGTGCCCGGCCTGGGCAGCGAGCTCACGAGCGGCGAAGTCCTGCTGGACCCTCTCACGTTCACAGTCAACGCAGGCAACCATATGTTGATCACGGGCTCGAATGGCACGGGCAAGTCGTCTATTGCCAGGATTTCGGCCGGCTTGTGGCCAGTATACCGCGGCCTGCTCAAGCGGTCAGCAAACGTGAGCTTCCTGCCGCAGCGGCCCTACTTCAGTAATGGCAGCCTACGCGACCAAATCACGTACCCAACCACGCACGACGAGCTTCTTCGCAAGGGGTTCTCGGACGCTGACCTGCTCGCGCTGCTGCAGCGCGTGAACCTGGCGTATTTACCCGAGCGCGAGGGTGGCTTCGATGTCGTGAAGGAATGGAAAGACGTGTTGAGCGGCGGCGAGAAGCAGCGCATGTTGTTTGCGCGGGTCCTCTTCCAGAGCCCTAAGTTTGCCGTAATCGACGAGGGCACTTCGGCCGTGAGCGCGGACATGGAGGGGCTGTTGTACGAAGAGTGCAAGGCGCAGGGAATCACGCTGCTCACGATCTCGCACCGCATTTCGCTGTTGAAGTACCACACATCCAAGCTCGAAGTGGGCCTTGGCCGCGAAGGCAACGAGTGGAAGTTCGAGGACTCGAGCGGCGAGCAGGGATGGCGTAGCGTGGACAAGGAAATCGAGGACCTCAAGAACTATCTCGAGACGGTGCCGGCTCTCAAAAAGCGCCACGCAGAGGTCGTGAAGCTGCTCCGCAAGTGAGACTGCATATATTTATTTTGATAGATTGTCTGCATGTACGATAAGTTAACTCGGATCGGCAACAAGAAGATGTGCGCGCCGCCCAGCGTTTCGCCGCGCGTTGCAAATAGGAATAAATGCTGGCGGCAACACTAGGTCGCAGCCGCAGACGCAGGCGCAGCGCGCCATTCATACACTTTACCATGGTTCGACGGAAAAGAAGAGAAAAGAAGAGGCCATTAGCCGAGCGCAGAGTCACGCAGTCACACATTAGAGGAGAATCCTCGACTAGCAAAAAGTTAAATTAATTGGCCCGTGCGCCACAAGTAATGGGCTCGAACTTCGCTGCAGATAATGTGCGGAACACAAACTATTTTGATAAAGTGGGTAAAAATGGCGGCTATGAACTGCTGCAACCTGCCGTTTGCTAGCCGGACGCGACGCCTGAAATCCCGCGCTGAAAAGTAGGGTTAGGCCTGGTCTGCGACCGCCGCTGAAATAGGTCTCCGCCGGTCTTGCCCTTTGCAGCTGCCTATGCGGCTACGGCCAAAACACATTGCGAAATTAACTCCGGCAGAACGAAGAGCATATGCGCCGCTGATCGGGCATGTGGATTACGAGTCGGAGCTGAGGACGCGGTTCATCGCGCAGAGCCACAAGTACGTGGAGGGCGACGAGCACGCTTTGCCCTTCCCCGAGCGTTCGAAGCCGGGCGTCATGCTGTTCAGCCTGTGCCAGCACCTTGCACGCTCGCGGGCGGCGCTCGTATTTGATCCGAGCGTGCCGCAGAACATACTTCACGTCAAACGGAAGCTGCTCGCAATGGGCGCCGAAAAAGTGTATGCCGTGCCCAGCGAGCAGCTGCTGGCTTGTATACACGCCGAGGGAGCCAACCCGTTCCAGTACTGGCGGGATGCGAAGCCGCTGGAACTGCCTGACTTGCCTGTTCAGGGCCCGAGCGTGCTGTGCGCGTTGGAGCCGCCGTTTTCCACAATAAAAGACACCTCAGAATGGACGGTGCGTGGGGCGCTGCTGGATCCGCCAGACGATGTCGATACACTAGAGCGTGCTCCGTACTACAGGGAGATCGCACGTATCGGCATGACGGACGTGACGGTGCTTAATGTGAAGGCATGGATTACGCGCGAACGCGCTGAGCCGTCGCAGCCGCGGCCGCATCCGCCGACGCCAGCAGAGCAGCCTCCGCCCGAGCAGCCTCCGCCTCCGCCCGAGCAGCCTCAGCCTCCGCCCGAGCAGCCTCCGCCTCCGCCAGAGCAGCCTGCGTCCGAGCAGCCGCAGGGCGAGCCGTCGCGCCATGAGGACTAAGTTCAGAACGCGCAGATGGAGAGAGTAATGTACATAGACGCCTATTTATTTAATGTTCCACCACGGGTTGGATCGGCTGCTTCGATCGGAATAGAGCCCGCAGCGCGCCGCTGAAGTGCCACACGAGCCTTCCGCTGGCCGTCGGGGCGTACACGCTTTTGCCGTCGGCGCTGAACACCATCTGCGACGCCGGTGCCGAGCGCGGGTCGCGCTGCCGTGCGTCGGGCTGCGTCGTTGCCGGCGCCCGCTGTAGCACGACGGGCTCGTGTGTGCTGTCGCTGAACTCGAAAACGAGCGCTGCGTGGCTGGGCTCCGTGGGGGTCGGCACAAGGAGCCGCTGCTTGCCCTGGTGGTACTGGACCTGGCTTTGCGACAAAAGCTTGGCCAGAATCTTTTTGGCCCCGGGCACGCGCTCGTGCATGGCTGGCGACACAAGCGCGACGAGGCGGGCCAGCGCCTCGTCCGACGGCGGGAACGCGGGCGGCCCTGGCGACGACAGCGCCGCAAGCAAAACCTTCATGACATGGGCCTCGGCCAAGCTGTCAGCCGAGTCGTCTACGGACACGGCGGCGGCGCCTGCGGCGGCGGCCAGGGCCGGGGAGGCGGCAGATACGACTGTTCTGGCGTCTCGCAGTAGCTTCGCACTGTCCCGCTTGGCCATGGTCTCGGCAAATCGCGACACCGTATCCTCAGACAGACCCTTCAGCGACGCGAAGGGAATCACGAGATCGTCTACAAGACCAAGCTTGTGCTCGTAGACCCACAAAACAGCCTCGCGGTCGGGCCGCGGGCCGTCGAGCATTGACACAATGAGCGCTTGCAGTGCACTTTTCGGAATGTCAACGTACGGGTACACAGCGCTGAGCACCTGCAGCGACCGCGGACCGGCCGACTGCATCAGCTCAGCAACCCGCCGCGACGACCATATCTTATCCAGAATCGACGCCACAGTCTGGCACAATGCGCCATCGTCCGCGGCAGCCGCCGTGACTATGAGGTCCTCTAGTTGAGCCACCGTGGTCAGCGACGCATCGCTGCTCAAGAGAATCTCGTGAACAGAGCGGTGCCCCTCGAGGACGAGCAGCGCCAGGAGCGGCGCCGGAAGATTGGCGGACATGGGCCGCAGCGCCGCCCAGCCAGTGCCGCGCACTCCAATAAGCGAGCTCGCATCCGCGCTGTCGGGCGTGTACGCAGCCGTCTTGACGGAGACACGCATATCAACCAAGTGCTCGGGCTCCTTCGGCGGCACCACGACATTCACGTCTTGCAGCGGCAGGGCCACGCTGCCAAGCCGGCTCTGTGCGCCGGCCTCGTCAATGTGCAGGATGGGTCCGGGCAGCACGGCCGTGCCGTTGATGCGGCCGTCGGCCGTGCCGACATAGTCGCCGTAGATGGCGGTCACGTTCGGATCAGAATTGCCAAGGAGAAATTTCGTCGTCGTGACTGCTACGGGCAGCCTGCGGTCCTGCCACAGGACCTCGCCGCGTACAGCGTGGGCCTCGCTCAGCGAGAGGTCTGGCCATACAACGAGGGCGTCGCTCGTCCAATGGCCCTGCTCGGGCCGCGGCGCAGGCAGCACCTGTATATTGTTGTCCTTAACTAGCACGGTGGCGCCTGTGTTGCAGAGCAGGAACGCACCAAGGTGTGTCAGTACAACGCCGCAGAAGAGCGCGCCGTCCGGCGGGTCGACCTTAAACTCCTCGTCGAGCGTATCTGCCGCGGCGCCTAGCGAGAACAGGGACCACTGGCTCGGCCGCACGAGCAGCCACCGCTGGCCTAGCATGGTTCCGGCGATAAACGGCGCCGACGTCTGCAGCACGCGGCGCCGCACGTACTGTCCGTCGTCATGCAGCTTCAGCGTGTAGGCGTGCGACGAACACACGAGGCCGAGCGCGTTCGAGGCACTAAACACACTCAGCACCGCTGAGTCCGTGTCAATGCACTGCCAGACGTCCAGATTTGACCGCTGCAGTATCCACACCTTCGGGGACAGCCGCCCCCAGCAGGCCAGATAGTGCTCGAGAACGTGCACGCCGGCGACGGCAAACGGCAGGCGCGTCTCAGCTATGACCAGCCCCGTATCCACTGAGAGCAGCCGGAGTGTGCCAGACGTGAACGCGGCCAGAATGCAGACGTCTATCGCCGTCAACGACGCGACGCGCTCGCCTGCATTCAGCCACACGAGCTGCAGCGCCAAGTTCTTATCGTAGAGGCTAATTGACCCGTCCTCGTGACCGACTGCGAGGTTGCGGGCGCCCCACGACTCGGCAGTTACCGCGCGACTCAGCGCCTCGGCTTGTCTCGCAGCCACAAGTCTCATATGTGCATGCGGAGGTGGTGGTCGCGGGGTTGGGGCTTCCCTGTTTACGGGAGCTGCCACGCGGTAGCCAGTTCATTGTGTTCTGCTTCAGTGTTATTAGAATTAATATGGAGTCCCGTTTCTAGATGCAGTAGTTATTGCCTTAGAAGGGACTGTAAATTGAGCCAACCAGAAAAAAAGGTAAAAAGAAGCAAAAAGTAAATTCGACAGTGGCAGGATTCGAACCTGCGCGCCCAAAGGGCAACGCCTTAGCAGGGCGTCGGTTTAAAACCACTCACCCACACTGCCGCGCTTATGTACTTCAATGAACAACGAGTGGTTATGTAGTCTCGGTAAATTACCCGCCTAGCCACTATACGAGAGCTAATTGCAACCCATATATTGTCAAATCCGGGTCGGTAATGCTAATAGCTTTACGCGAGACGTGGAAACAATGGCTAAAGGTAACAAAATATGTGGTTACATATATAGATATATATATCCATTTTTGTGTGTGGGGAGAATTAAGCAGTTGATCTAGCTTAAGCGTCAGCAGCATTTATAGCACGGTTACACTGATAAGCTATATGGGTCTCGGGCGCGAACTCGCAGTCTCCACGCCGAGACGAGCATCTTATATTTCGCGTTAACACGCGCCAGAATATCAACAGCTCAACTGTATTACTTAGGCCATCGCAGCGCCATCTAGAAAGCAGCAAGCTGAGCCGTACGGATCAAATCATTTTATTAGCTGCGAGCGCTAGGTGCTCACGATTATGAGGCCGCTGGGCACGCTGCACTGCGGGTCACGCGTACTGCGCAATGGGCAGCGGGGACGGAGTGCCCAGCTGCATGGGGGATGCGAGGGCCACGCCCTACATGCGCTCGTCCTCTGGCTTCCACGAGCCGCGGAAGTGGTGCTGCACAAACGCCAGCGGGTCCGAGATGGGCCCCGCTCCCATGTGGTTCACGCCAGGCGAGAAGGAGGTGATGGGCAGCACGAGGACGTCACCGTAGCGCTTCGGCTCGGTGATTCCCGTGAAGTACCGCCAGTCGACCTCCTCCGTGTTGGCCTCGTGCACCTGCGGACTGTTGAAGTAGCTGAACACGCTGTCCGTCCACACGCCCGGCCCAGTCCAGTCGAGGATGTCGGCGCCACGGTCCTTGCCAAGTGCGAGGTCCAGCGTGCCGGCGCGCTTGCGCTTCAGCGTGACCTCCGTGATGTTTGCGATGAGGTTGCGCAGTACGGGGTGGCCCGGTTTCGACTGGATTGTCCACTGGCACAGCTGCACGCGGCGCGCATACCAGTCGTGCCAGTCTGGCCGGTCCGGGTCGGCCTCGATGCCGACGACAAGTCCGATCTCGAGCGGGCTGATCCAGCTGGGCAGCCAGTTCGGCACGGGCTTGAGCAGCTCCGTATCGGCGTCGGAGTAGACGCCGCCGCGCGCAAACAGAATGAGGTAGCGGAAGAAGTCTGCCTGCATGACGACGTCGGGCATGGACTCGTAGGCCTCGACGACCTTCGGGACGTTGCGGTAGAGGTGCTTCACGAGCTTGACGGCGTCGCGGTCGTTGAACACCTCGTGCACAAAGTCGCGGTCGTTGCGCCAGGACTCCATGAGCGAGCGCACACCAGGGTTCAGCTCGGGGTCCAAGAAGTCGTGCTTCCACGTCTGCCACACGAACGCCGGGAAGCGCATGTCGACGCGGTACGGATACTGGTACTTGAGCTGCTCGAGCACGGACGCTGTGGGGTCTGGCAGGCGGCGCAGCTCCTGCACCTGAAGCTCCAGAATCTTGCGCTCCGTCTCGAGCTCCTTGAGCGACTCCTCGAGGTGCCGGTTGCGCTGATCCGTGCTCTGCTGCAGGTCCTTCAGCGCATTCTCGCTGTTCCGCTCGTTTTCGCGCAGTCGCTTCTCGAGGTCCACAAGCCTGTCCTTCTGCTTCGGCCCTGAGAAGAACAGAAACAGGGCCAGTATGCAGCCCGCCACGAGCACAGCGCGCCGGAACTTCAGCATGGAGGGGCGGATGTGCTACCGAATCTTTTAGGAACAGCGAACTCGAAACCGGGGCCGGCCTGGGCTAGGTCCTCTCTCCTGGGCACGTCCAGCTCGCTGGGCTGTGCGTCACGTGTACACGCGTCGCGTGCACTGCGGCTAGCTGTAACGCAGCAGCGTCGCGCCGTCTGGCTGGCTGCCGGCTCTTAGCGCTGCTCGTAGCAGCTGCACCCGTCCGCAGCTCATGTTAATTACAACTTCTGTTAATTGAGGATAGCATGCGAGGCCTCTAGGCCCAGCGTGCGATTCTAGCATATGTAGCGTAATCGGTAGAGATGTATATAACAAGCAAGGGCGCCCAGAACCGCCGGGGTCAGGCATTGGATCTGGAGAAGTCGCTGGGCCATCTCTAAAGGGCCGAGCGCCCTCCAGCGGCGCCCCCAGTGGCGCCATATGGCGCAGCGCCTCACCGGTGCGTGAATAGCACCCCCTCAAATACGCCTGCGGACTGCACGTTCAGGCGTTCACATCGCGCGCCGTCTTTGCGGTGACTTCGTGCGGCGTGTCGTTGAACAGCCGCGGGTCCTCCACCTTCAGCGTCTCGGCGACGCGCAGCACGGCGCCCGTCTGCGCGAGCTCCTTCTCTGTGGGCTGTCTGTCCGACTGCATGACTGTGCACGTAATGAGCACGTCCGTGCTGAACTGCTCGAGGCGCACGAGCGCAAACACAAGCATCGTGCGGCTCTCCGGGCCCAGAACGATGTCCGTGCGCGAGGCGACGAGGTGCTCGCCCAGGTGCAGCGTCTGGATGAGCATCGGCTCCTCGCGGTCCTTCTCGGGCGTGTCAGCCATGCGGTGCGCCTCCTCGACGTGCACGGTCAGCGCGTCGTTGATGTTCGGGTGCGGAACCATCTCGAGCAGCTCGATGATCATCGACACATTGTAGCTCTCCACGACGCCGACAAACACCTCCTGGTTGTCCGGGATCTCGCGCAGGTCCGACGCATCGACCAGCGAACTCGGGATCTCTGCCGTCATGGCGCCGCCAAAAAGCTTCATGTCGCAAACTTCCTCGTGGCCTAGGTGCCGCTAAACCCCGAGCCGCTCAACTTTAGCGAGGTCTCTTACTGACTAACGTCCCATAGGCATGGGCAGGGGCGGCGGCGGCGACAGCCCACGTTGGCGCGCGCGGCCTGTCCGCATCGATACAGGCGCGGTGGATGCTAAAGGAAAAAAAAAGAAGCATACTGCGACAGCAGTCACTAGAAAAGCACTGTGAACACTGTCTAATATGAAAACAACCGTACAGTTATAGCGCCCGACAACGCTGCACGCGGCAGCGAGTAATTGCCCTTAAGTAACCATGTAGAGCCAGCACGGCCCAGTAGTAGCAGGCAGGGCCATTTCGCGATTCATAGCGTCGTTCCTGACGAAACTAGAATATGAATTCACTCAAGCTTTATTTATCCACTCCTTGCGGCTACCTGTAACACTTGGGCCGGTTCCTGTTCACCGTCTAGGAGCAGACTGCTTGAGCCGGGTTCCGCGAAGGGCGTCTTGTCCGACGTCATTGAGCAGTCAACGCTCCCCGCCCTCGGTCACGCGCTGAGTCAGCACAGGCGATTCTCCCACGACATATCGAGTGCTCGTAGCCACCGCAACAGGGTTGTGCATCAAGCAGTGCTGGGGTGGGCGCCGCATCCTAGTGCATTTGACAGTGCAAGCCGAGCCGCAGACAAATGGCGCCGTCAAATAACTTGTTCGGGATTGTGGACCTCGGTACGTGGACGGTGCGCTTCAGCATCAACAGCGTGAACCCTGTGCACGCGCGCATCCTGCCCTGCGTGTTCCAAGACAAGGCGCCCATCCACCTGTACAAGGGCCCCGGCGTGCCGATTTCGCAGGACGAAATCAAAGAGACCATTCTGTGTCTTGCGCGCTTCCGCTCCATCTGCCGCGACTATGGCGTGCCGAAGACGAACCTGCGCATCGCTGCGAACCCGAACGAGGCGCCAAACTTCGATGAGCTTGTCGCCGCGATCCATCGCGAGCTTGGTGGCCTCGATGTGCTGCGCCTCAGCCGCGACGGCGAGCACTGGGCCAACGCGCACGGCATCGCTTCGGCCTTCCACCTTGCGCGCGGCCTCTACATCGAGCTGCGACCCGACGCGGCCAGCATATACTACTTGTGCTTTCCGGACGGCTCTACTGATGCCGTAGAGCGTGTAGATGGGCCCATTCGCGTGGCTTACTCGCCGGATGCGGCGACGCCGACACCGACGCCAGAGGACGACGACGCCGGGCTCGAGGGCGGCCGCGGCGACAGCGCCTCGCCGCGCGCAGCGTCCTCTACACAGGCATACTTGTACGGGCCGGAAGACCGCCAGCCACCCGTACAGGGCTTCTCGCGGCAGCTGCGCGCCGCTTGCAACGAGCTCCTCGACAGGGCCGCCGCGTACGAGAAGATGCCGCCATCAACAACCGTGTATCTGTCGGGATCGGGTTTCTTTGGGCTCCACTCCGTGCTGGCCACTCTGGATCCGGACACCGTATTCCCGGCCACAACGGGCCTGTCCATCACGAAGGAAAAGCTGGCCAGACTGCAGCTGGACTCGCGCCTGGCACTGCTTCTGAAAGCCACGGCCGAGGGCCTGCCCGAGAACACGCAGTGCATTCTGTATGCGCGACACAACCTGCGGCATGGCCTTCTGTTTCAGGCACTGCCCGCAGAGATCAAGCGAGAGGATCCGCTTCTCGTCGCGACGCGGCCGTACGCGCTGCCCGGCGCCGTGCAGCTGGCCGCCGAGCTGCGCAAAGTGCTGCCCGAGTCCCTGGCGCCGGCCATTCTGCGCGAGCGCATTGTGCCGGCGTTGGCGAACGCCGCTTACATCCACTCGAGCTACGGCAATGAGGTGCAGCCAAAGAGCGCACTCGTCGTTGCCCACACGGGACTGCTTGCCGGCACGCACGGCCTCAGCCACGAGGACCGCGCGCTGCTGGGACTGGCCCTCTGCGAGCGCTGGGGCGGGCAGCTGAACTCGCGCATGGAAGGCGTGCGCGAGTCGTTCGTCGACGCACTCAGCAGCCGCCGCCTTGCCTGGTGGGCGCGGTACCTCGGGCTCGTGCTGCACCTGCTTGGCGCCGCGTTCCCCGGCGCGCATGTGCGGGCCAACGCCATCGCCATCCGCGCGACCGAGGAGCCGCGCGGCGGCGTCACGCTCAAGATCTGTTTCAACGAGAGCAGCATCTACAGCTCGAACATCATCATTCGGCAGCGCTTCGACCGTGTGTTGAAGCGCCTGCGCGAGCTGGGCGCGACCTTCGGCAGCGACGCCGTGCCCCTCGAGGTCGTGCATGGCTCGCGCGTGTGGGATTAGACGTGTGGGATTTGGCGCGGACGCGGCGCGGCGCGCGTCGCCACGTCGCCGCGTCGCGCAGTAGTTTTAGTCCGTAATAGTAATAATAATAAGTGTATATAGTATATATAGTCGACCTGTCGTGGCACGGCGCCCGATGTGCCGCTAGCGCGCTATACAGAGCGCTCCACTCATGCATTTACTACGTCAAGAGCAACGAAGCGACGGCGCATGCGACTTACTGCTTCTCACCGACGCTCAGGCCCTTGTCGATGCGCTTCTTCGTGAGCGCAGCAATGATGGCGGCACCAACACCGCTTCCGTCCTCGGCCGGCAGCATCTTGATCGGGTAATCCTCAGGAGCCATGTCCCAGTCGAGGATCTCCTTCAGGGCCTGCGCACCGCGCTCCTTGAAGTGCGGGTAGTACTTGAACACGGAGCCGTCAGCGCCGGCGTGGGCCTTCTTGAAGCCGCGGCGCTTCGTCATCGCCGCGACACCGCACGCAGACAGGCGTGCCGCACGCGTGCCGAGCAGCTCGGCCAGGCGGCGGATGAGCACGAGCTCGTCGGCGTTGGCCGAGATGCCGAGCTTGCTCTGGAACAGGTTGTCCGTGTCGCTCAGGTTCTCCCAGGGGTCCGTCTCGATGTCCGACAGGAACTCGGCGTTCATAATGAACGGCTTGTCGAGCTTCGACCAGTCCTGGTCCTTGAAAATGAGCTTCTGCATGGCCAGCTCCTGCAGAATGAAGCGCATCAGCTCGCCCAGCGTGTAGCCGGCAATCATCTTTTCGAACGACTGCTGGCCGGGACGCGGCGACTCGCGGTCAAGGCGCTCGTCGTAGGGCGTGCGCGGGAGCACGACGTGCTCGTTGTCGAACGCGCCATACTCGCAGTTGATGGCCATCCACGAATCCGGGCCAATGTCCTTGGGCAGCTTGCCTTCCAGCTTCGGAATGTTAGCAACCTTCTCGTAGTACGCAGCGTTGCAGCCCGTGCCGAAGATGCAGCCCATCTCCATCTCGCGGTCCGTGTAGTGCGACGCCACGAGCGTGCCCGTCGTGTCATTGATGAGCGCACCCACCGTCACGTTGATGCCGCGGTCGTCAAGCGCCTTCTGCAGCAGCGGCACAACGTCCTGGCCCTCGACGCCCTTGATATCGAAGCCCTTCGTCCAGCGCTGCAGCACACCGCTGTTGATGGCCTTCTGCGTGGCCGGGTAGCTGAACGTGAAGCCAATGTACACACCGTCGTTGCCCTCAGGGTGGTAGTGCTTCAGGAACGAGCCGATGCTGTCGGCAATGTAGTTCCACAGGTCGTCGCTCGTGGCTGTCTTCATCGACTCGTCCATCTTGTACTTGCTCTGCGTCACGTCGAAGCCGCCCTTGCCGTTCAGCGTGATCTCAGCCACACGCAGGTTCGTGCCGCCCATGTCCAGCGCCAGGTATGTGCCCGTTTCGGTGCCCTCCGGGTAGTCCATGACCCAAGCGACGTTCATCGGGATGGAGCCACCCTCCTTGCTGAGGCCCTTCGCCAGCTCGCTCACGAAGTGGTCGGTGATCTCCTTCAGCTTCTCACCGTTCACAGTGAAAATCTTCTCGTAGTACTCGAGCGCCTGCTTCAGGTCGGCCGGCTCGCAAGCCAGAGTGCCTTTACGCTCGGGGGGTGCCTTCGGACCAAGATGAACCATGCTGTATATGCTATGCTATGTGTGTGCCGCACCCGCAGGCACATATGGCTTATATATGTTGAGGCGGAAACGAACACAACGATTAGGGCAAGGAGTTCAGGTGACCCTGCAGCTGCTCGGATGAACCGCAAACGCCAGGCCGCGCGACGAGCGCGGGCGGCTAGTGCAGCAGCGCTGCGGGGCGCATACCGCGCGAGGAACTGAGCTCTAACTTGTGCGGCACATGCGATGCGAGGTGGATCTCGACTGCGAGCTGCGAAAGACGGCAAGCGCCTCGTTGCGAAACGAGCGGTTCGCTCCCAATTACGGCGCATTCATAATAGACTCATGACATCTAAAAGAGCCTCGTGCAAGTCAGTACATACAATACAGCCGCCCGCAGCTGTGGCCTTCCTGTCCGCACTGCAGTTTTGCCTGAGCAATAAGCGAGCTGGCACTGCGTGCTGAGCAGGTTTAGCTGCCTCAGCCGTATGGTAATCCTGCTGCCCCTACCCCTCCCTCCCCCGCCGTGTCGATGGCAGCTCCGTGGTACGGCTGTGTCCGCCACCTCCCAAGCGCTTCCCACCACGGCTGTCTAAACACACACACTCGCCCGGCTGCACCGCCTTGAGCACCACGAAGCCACATCCACCTCCGCTCATCATGTCTGACGGGCTGAGCGACACAAACACGCCGGACTTGCGGCTGTCGAACTATATGTTCGAGCGGCACGACCCCGAGCTGCGTGTAGAGGCCGAGCGCAAGCTGCACGACGCCATCGTGGCCAACAGCTTAGCACCGCTATACAAGCATCTTGTGCCCGAGGCCTCGCCTGAGTTTGATGCCGAGCTGTACGCACGCCTCGCGGCGGCGAATCGCGAGTCCGAGCAGGAACTGCGGGCCGAGATCGAGAAGGCGGTTGAGAGCGAGGACGACGGCGCCGTCGTGGACGCGTGGGTGAAATTGGGCAACTGGTTCTGCTCGATCTGCGACCTTGAGAATGCGCAGGCGACGCTGCGCAAGGCCAGTGATATGACTGCTGGCGTCGGCAACAAAATTGACATTTCGCTCACGATTGCCCGTATGGGCTTCCTCTACAGCGACCGCGAGCTGATTGCCAAGGAGCTCGAGACGTGCCGACAGCTCATTGACCGCGGCGGCGACTGGGAGCGCAAGAACAAGTACAAGACATACCGCGGCGTATACCTCATGTCCATCCGCCAGTTCGAGGAGGCGGCGGACCACCTCATCGACTCGTTCGCGACGTTCACTTGCACGGAGCTGTTGTCGTACGAGGAGGTTGTTGCCTACGGCGTCGTCTGCGGTGCGCTTGTGCTCGACCGCGTGCAGCTGAAGCGGCGCCTCGTCGAGTCGCCCGAGGTCCTGTCGCTGCTACCAACGACGACGTTCCTCGAGCCGCTCAGCGTCATGGTGAACGCGCTGTACACGGGCGACTACGCAACATTCCTGCGCGCGCTGGCCGACGTGGAGGTGCAGGTCCTGCGGCGGTCGCAGAGCCTGGCGGCGCACGCGTCGTTCTACGTGCGCGAGATGCGCTGCAAGGCCTACACGCAGCTGCTTGAGAGCTACATGTCGCTGAGCCTGGCCAGCATGGCCGACACTTTTGGCGTGTCGCAGGACTACCTCGAGGCAGACCTGTCGCGACTCATTCCGCAGAAGAAGCTGAACTGCGTTGTCGACAAGGTGAACGGCGTCGTCGTGACGAACAGGCCCGACGCCAAAAACGCGCAGTATCGGAACCTCATCAAACAGGGCGACGCCCTGCTCACGAAGCTGCAGAAATACGGCGCCGCCGTGCGGCTGTACTCGGCAGACCAGCAGTAGACTAGATGCTATATATGTGTACATGTACTGCACTATGAAAACGAGCTACGACGAGGCAGGCCGGCAGGCAGGCCGGCAGGCAGGCAAGCAGGCAGGCAGGCAGGCCAGCCTCCTGCAGCGGCCTCGCGGCGTGCTAGTAGTGTGCAGTTCTTTTACTGCTACTTAGCTGCGCCGTAGCATTAAGAGCCACACCATGCTCGCTGGTTTGAGGCCTGCCCGACTGAGGCCTGCCACGGCTCGGCGCGCTGGCGCGCGCGGCTACGCGCAAGACTTCCGCATCAAGCGCGTGCTGAAGCTGCCGCAGCCGCTCATGCTCGACGTCGTGGGCGACGTCGCGCGCTACCACGAGTTCGTGCCGTACTGCAGCGAGAGCACTGTGACGGAGCGCGCGGCGGACGGCGCGCCGCAGCGCGCGCGGCTGCGCGTCGGCTGGGGCCAGTTCGACGAGCAGTTCATGAGCAAGCTCGAGTACAACGGCGAGCACGTCCGCGCGACGGCCGACGACAACGCCATGTTCAAGGAGCTCATGTGCGAGTGGACGGTGCGCGCCATCTCGGACGACCAGTGCCTGGCGCTGCTGAACCTGAGGTTCCAGTTCCAGAACAAGCTGTACGACTACGTCTCGCAATCGGCCGGCTCGCTCGTGTCAAAGAAGATGATTGAGGCGTTTTCGAAGCGCGCGCTCGAGCTGAACAGAAGCGCTGCAGCGTAGTCTGTAGTGCAGAAGCATAGCAGGAAAAAACCCTGTTCTGTGCTGAAGCGACGTCTGGATGTGCTCATACGATCCTGCTTGCGCGCCTGTGAGTAGTGCACGCGCCCGGGCGCGCCGCCAGGAGGCTTGCTGCGAATACTCCACGATACTGAACCGGCGGTTCAAACAAAAGGGCCCGCAGAGAGCAGAGGCGTCTACAAGTCTATCTTGAACAGGCGCCGCGCCTCGCGGTTTGACGATGGCACATATGAGCGGGCGCGGGGCTGCGTCTGCGTCTGTGCGCGTGGGCACGAGGCTCGCCCGCCACAGCCACGACGCAACGCTGCAGCCCATACTCTGTACTCGATACTAGAATACGAGCATTAATAGCTACGTCATTTTGGCGGCTTCCTAAACAGGTAATAGTGCACGCCGGCGCTCGACGGGGTTATCTACCCGCGTCGACGCTTGGGTAAGCGCCCCCCGTTATCACCACCCATGAGCGACTTGAACGAGACGGCATGGGGCTCGCCCGGCGCCGGCCTGGCCGGCGATGAGGCCGGCAGTGTCGCGGGCTCGCCCGAGCTGAATGGCGGGTCCAGCGCCGAGCCGCCGCTGCAGTACGCCGCGCTGTGGGCGGAGTGCCAGCCCGCGCACGACACGGTGGCCCTGCAGCAGCTGGGGCGCGTGCTCGGCCGCGCCGGCATTCCGAACGAGAGCTGTGCGCTTATTCTCGAGGACAGCTGTTTGCCGGGCGAGCCGCGGGTTGGCGAGCAGCAGTTTTACCGCGCGCTCGCGCTGGCGGCGAACGCGCAGCAGAACCCCGAGTTTGACGTGCGCAGCGCCGGCGTTGCCGCGCCCATCGGCTCAATGCCCGAGCTGAAGCTCGACGCTGAGCCGCCGGCCCCGGCGGAGGACGTGCTGCCGGAGTATAACCCAACGTCTGCGCACACGATCTATGTCGAGCTCATGAGCAAGCTCGAGGGCTCGTTTCTGACGCGGCACGCCGTGTACACAGTGAGCGGCGAGTTTCAGGAGAAGCAGTTCCGCGTGCTGCGGCGGTACCGCGACTTTGCGTGGCTGGCAGACTCACTCGTGCACAAGTACCCGTTTCGCGTCATTCCCGTGTTGCCGCCGAAGCGGCTCGTCATGAACGGGAAGTATTTGACGGGCGCGTCGCAGGACACGTTTCTGCAGCGCCGCGCCGAGGGCCTGGCCCGGTTCATTAACCTGCTGGTGAAGCACCCTGTCGTGGCGGGCGACGCCCTCGTCAAGACGTTCCTGTTCGCCGAGACGCAGTTCGAGCTCGTGAAGGGCCGCACGCCGCCGGACACGGAGTTCAGCGGCAAGATCGCGTCGCCCGTGTTCATTTCGCAGTGGTCGCAGCAGCGCCTGAGCGCGTGGGCGCAGGTAGAGGGCGCGACGCACGAGTTTCTGCAGCAGGTCACGTCGCTGTGCGTAGCGCTGGAGCGCGCGCGCGCCCGCGCGCAAGCGGCTCGTGACGACTCGGAGGTGCTCGGCCGCAATTGCTTTGCCCTGTCGCGCTCTCTTTACGCAATATACCCGTCGCAGCAGGACGATCTTGGCGCCATTCAGAGCCGCCTCGAGAGCGTGGCGCAATTTTCCGAGGCGTCGAAGGCTGCATACGACGTGCAGTCGGACGCGCTGGCCGTCGGCCCACTCGGCGAGCTGCGCATGTACCGCGAGATGCTGAGCAGTGTGCTCGACTTGTTCAAGCGCTACCACGCGCAGGGCGGCAACACGATCCCCGAGCTCGAGAAGAAGATTGCTGCGAACCAGAACCGGCTGGCGGCGCTCGCCACGAAGGAGGACGCCAGCGAGGAGGCGCTGCATAAGCTGCGCACGGCCATCCAGGCCGCGCAGACGAGTATCCGCGAGCAGATAAACCGCGACTGGCTGGTGAAAAAGGCGATGTCGGAGGAGCTGGAACTGATGCAGGCTATGCAGTACCAGATCTCGCGCATATTGCGCAGCTTTGCCTCGACGGTCGACGCGAGCGCTGCGCGCCAGGCTGAACTCGCGAGCCAAATGGCGGACGCGGCGGGCACCGCGCCGCTCAAAAACTAGTGTGCCTTCATAGCGATTCAGCCTTATTATTTAGTAGTTATGCTCGTGCCGCCGTAGCGGCTGTGTGCGGGCCGTCGCACTCTGCGCAGCTGCGCAGCCCACTGCACGCGCGGCCCGAACCCTGGCCCCTGCGGCGTCTTTGACAGCGTCCCTTTGTATTTGACACTTACCCGATCCTTAGATAATTTTTTCAGGCCTCAATATTCACCATGGCGAAGGCACCCAAGGCGGCTCAATTCAAGCCGTTCGTGTCGAAAAAAAAGGCCAAGAAGGTCGCGCACATCCAACAGCTCGAGCAGCGTGCTGCGCACGCCACTGAGCAGTCCAATCGCCAACGCAAGCGCGACGAGCGCGAGGCGAAGCTCGCCGCCGCGGCAGCCGAAACCGAGCAGCTGCCGTTGAACCGCAGCACATCTGGCGGGACGACGCTGGGTGGACCCGAGTCCCACACTATGTGGGTATAGCTGCGTACAGATAGCCGCGTGTAGAAAGCCGCAAAGATGCACCGGCGACAAATGATGCAGCTGTGTGCAGAGAGCCGTGTGTGCACATAGCCGGCACGGCCCTCATAGCTAATTACGACTAAAAACACATATTATTATTGATGATGCTAGTAGTTTATGCACTCTTCAGCTGGCGGCGCTAGGCCCGCTAGCCGCGCCCTCGCCATCGCGCATGTCGGCGTGCGGCTCTTCGGTGTGCGACTCTTCGGTGTGCGGCTCTTCGGTGTGCGGCTCTTCGGTGTGCGGCTCTTCGGCGTGCGACGGCTCTTCTGCGGCGCCCCCTAGGGCATGCGCGTCGCTGGCGCTGCCATTACCATTACCATTATCGGCGAGATGCGTACGCGTAGTCTCAACGTCGGCTAAAGCGTCGGCGCGCCGCGCGGCGCCCGGCGACGCCTCTGCGTCTGCAGACTCGTGGGCACCGGGTGGTGGTGCATCGGTAGGAACGGCGCCGGCGGCCAACTCGAGCTGTTGCATCACGGGCTCGGGCGCCACAGACTCGGCCAGTTGCTGCTGCCGCCGCAACGCGTCTGACTGCCGCAGCAGCTCCGCCTTCTGCTGCTGCTCGGCAACAATGAGCATGCTGCGAAGGTAAGCGCGCTTTTCGTTCGCGCCGGCCCGTCGGTCATTCCGGTCGTAAAGAAGCGTGGCCCACACATTCAAGTTATGCTCCTCGTACTCGTTGTCGACCTTGCGCAAAATGAATTGGCACACGTAGTTTGTCACGCCGGCCCAGTCGGTTTTGACCCCCTTCTTCTTGGGACCGGGCCCCATGAGCTGGTCCGGCAGGTACCGGAATATTGCCATGAGGACGTGGGCTACGGCGTAAACGCTGGCATTTGGCACGAGCCGGTCGGCAGCTTGCAGCACGCCGACGTCGAAGGGCTGGTCCGTGTCGATCCAGTGCAGCACCTGCTGGAACAGACCAGCATCAGCGCCGCGCAGGAACATGTCTGGCACGCGCTTATCCCATAGGTATTCGACGCAGCGGCGCACCGGCACGGGTATATTGTCGGTCTGCGGCATGGCCTTCAGCGCGGAACCGAGGTACGAGTGCGTTGGCTCGATATGCACAAACACGTACTGGTGCACGCCGCCGTCGTAGTCGCCATCCGGCTTCACGAGCAGAATATAGTCTCGGGCCAAGATATCGACGCGCGCCTCGAGGCGCACACTCGACGTCGGCCGCGTGAGCGAGACCTCGCCGCTGGGCGGCGTTACACAGATTGCGTTCACGTCTGACAGCGAGTTCGACGCTTTCGTCGTGTTACTGCGCTCGATCTCGCGTTCACGTTCCGACGGCGCCGTCTTCTCCTCCTTCGCAGCTTCGTCCTCATTCAAGTCGCTGAGCTGCTCCTGCGCGTTCTGAATGACCCAATGCAGCGGGCGCATGCCCTCGTTGCGCACAACTATGTACTGGGACTGCAGGCTGAGCGGCGGGCCCGTGAGAGTCACCTGCTGCACATCGACGGACAGCTTCGGCCTCACATTATTCTCGGCCTCGTCCGAGAGCTTCATGGCGCGGCTCAAAACGGCCATGCGCTTGTCGTTGTCGACGACGTTCGGCACCGTCAGGCGCGTGGTCAGTGCCACGGGCCGATGGTCCGACGATTTCAGGTCTGTTAGGGAGTTGTAATTTTCGACGCTGTGCTCGCAGCGTGTCTTAAACAGAATGCGGTCCGTGTAGGACGGCACGCGGCCCTTCAATTTTGCCGAACCAATCTCGTACTTGTAGGTCGGTGCAAACGTTATGGCGCCCTCCTCGAACCCGCGGAACACCTCGCCGTTCTGGCGCTCGATGCTCAGGCTGTCGCGCGCAAGCAGCCCGTCCCATTGTTGCTTCTTTACCTTCTTCAGCACGTCGGCCTCGGACATGAGCACGCGGTAGTTCAGGTCGCCCATAACAATGAGGTAGCGGCTTGATGCCATGTGCAATATGTCGTCGAACTCGGCCGCGTCGGCCGCCGCCGACGCGCTCGGCTTCAGCGTCAGCGTTTCGGACACGGTTTCGCTGCGGCTCGGCTGTGCCGCGTCATGGAGCGTAGACTCCTCGCTAAGGGATGGCGCCGAAGCGCTCGGCGACGGCGCGATGGTCTCGTTCTCGTCGTCGGAGACGCTGCTGATGCTGTCGCGGTCCGCCTCGGCGTCGGGGTCCTCTATGTGGTGGTTTGGTCCGGCCAGCCCGGGCACGTCAAACTTGCTGCTGATCTCCTTCAGCTCCCAGCGCCGGCGCCCGAGCTGCGTGATGCCCTCGCCCGCACTGAGGTGGCAGTTCACGACGGACAGCTCGAGGCCGCCGCCGAGAATCTCGTCGCGCATCAGGTTCAGGCGCGTGAGCACGGCACCCTTGTTGCCCCACATGCGCAGGAACCCCGTCGACGACGTGTCAGTACGGACGTGCGAGACGAACGGCACGAGCGGGTTGCGCACAAACACGAGCGTCATGAGGCCGAGCAGCTGCACGGAGGACACGAGCTTGTGGCTTTTGTACAGATACCGGCTCGAGAGGTCGGCGCAGCGCTGCAGCGTGATCGGGTTCGCCTTGACGCTGCGGTTCAGGTTGTCGGACTCCTGGAAGGCGAGCACGATGACGTCGCTTTGCGCGGCGTCCTGCTCCGAGCCGAGCAGGCGCATCCACGTCTCGACCTTGAGGCCTGTCTCACCGAGCAGACCTGCGCAGTTCCAGGTGACGCAGCGCACGCGCACGTCGCGGCTGTCCAGCAATTGAGCCCAGTCGCGCACGAGCTCGACCGTCTTTGTCGTCGTGAGGTCTGTCGGGCCGACGTTCAAGTTCCAGTACTGCACGAAGTCGACAATGGACTTCACATGCGCCGTGCTAGCAATTGGCACCGTGCCGATGGCCTGGCCCTCGAACGCGAGGTGCAACGCGTTGTCCTGCAGCTTCACCTGCAGGTGCCGGTTGTACGCCTCGCCCTTGCGCGCCTCGAGCCACGAGTCATCCCCCTGCACCCCGAGCTTGCGCAGGTTGTAGATGTGATCCTCCGCAAGGCTCAGAATGTGGGTGGACGTCTTTATATGCATCAGCGCGTGGCCAACTCGAGTGCCCGTTGATCTTTTGCAATAACAATAAGCTAGGGGCAGCCTTACCCTGCGACGCGCTCACGTGCACGCCAGATCTGGGGAATCATGACGTCGCGGGCCGCTGTGCGAGCGCGGCGCTGCTTGCAGAGCGCGCTGCGGACCGTGGCGGCGGCCAGCCGAGCGGCGTTGCAAATGCGCTTTACGGGGCCGTATTAATTGCTTGAGTATGTGCTATTTACAAGGCTGCATGCGAGTCGCGTTGAGCGAGACGGGGCGCGTGACAGCTTATGGCATGCGTGGCCGAGTTTTGTGAGTACGAAGGTGCGCGCTGCGTCTGCTCCGCAACTTTAGGTTTTTGGCTAAGCCGTTGAGCCGTTGAGCCGTTGAGCGATTGGGCGGTTGTGCGGTTCAGCAGTTCAGCGGCTGAGCGGCTGAGCGCGCTGCGTTACTAATTGAGCTCGCTAGCCTCGCTATGAGCTCGCGTCGCGTGCTGTACCGTGGACTGCTGCACGGCCCGCGACGCGGCCCGGCAATGAGCATAACAGTGTAAAGTAAGAAGCATTGAGTATCGAGGACTTCGTGTCCTCACACACGGCGTTGTTTACATTGTTGCATCTCGTCTAAATGCGCAGACGCCGAGCCGCTGTACATACGGCGCGGCTGGCACTGGCATAAAGAGCCGTTGCTTACCGTTGCGGGCGTGTCAAATGGCAGTTCGCGGTGCGACGGCGGTGGCGGCGGCGGCCACGTTCTTGCATTTCATTGCGCGTCAATTATATACAGTGCCGTCGCCCGTGCATTGACCGTATCCGGGACCTCCTCGCGCAGCCCGGGCGCGAGCCGCTTGATACGCGTGCGCGCGCGTGCGGGCGGCCGGACGAGTTGAGGCCTGGCGTTCGCGCATAGTTGCCAGCATGCTGTCGCTGGATGTGGTTATTCTCGGCACCCTGCTCAAGCTGCTGCTATTCCCCGCGTACCACTCGACGGACTTCGATGTGCACCGGAACTGGCTGGCAATCACGCACAACCTGCCGTTTGCGCAATGGTACTTCGAGAGCACGTCGCCGTGGACGCTCGACTACCCGCCGTTCTTCGCGTACTTCGAGTACCTGCTGAGCCTAGCCGTGCCCGCGGCCGTGGCCCGCGACGGGTGCCTGCGCATTGTGGCCGAGGACGGCCAGTATGGCTGGCCGACGCTCGTGTTCCAGCGGCTGTCCGTGCTGGCCACGGAGCTCGTGTTTGCCGCCAGCCTGGCCCTGCTCGACACGCCGACGGCGTCGCTGCTCTGGCTGTGCCCCGGCTGGCTCATTCTCGACCACATGCACTTCCAGTACAACACAGCCATGTTCGGCATCTTCGTTTTTTCGCTCGTGGCCATGCGCCGACGCCAGTTTCTGCGCTCGGCGTTCCTATTCTCGACGCTGCTCTGCTTCAAGCACATCTATCTGTACGTGGCGCCGGCGTACTTCGCGTTCCTGCTGCGCAACTACGCGCTGCGCGGCCTGCGCGAGCTCGCGAAGCTCGGCGCCGTGACGCTGCTGCCGTTCGCAGCCGCGTTTGGCCCGCTGGCCGCGCAGGGCCCCGCCGCGCTGCAGCAGGTGCTGAGCCGGCTGTTTCCGTTCAGCCGCGGCCTCACGCACGCGTACTGGGCGCCGAACTTCTGGGCCCTCTACTCGCTGGCCGACCGCGTACTTGGTCTTGTGCACGAGAACTCGGTTGCGTCTGCCACGCGTGGCATTGTAGGCCAGGTCGAGTTTGCGAACCTGCCGCACGTGTCGCCGCGCACGACGTTCTGCGCGACGCTCGGCTTGCAGGTCCTCGCCATGCTCGGCGTGGGCCGCGCAAACTTCGTGGAGTGCGTCACGCTGTGCGGCTACGCCGCGTTTCTGTTCGGGTGGCATGTGCACGAGAAGGCCGTCATGACGGTGCTCGTGCCGTTCGCCCTGTGCGCGCGACAAAGCAACCTGCACTTCAACGCGTTTGCCCTGCTCCTCGCGGCGAGCTGCTTTGCGCTGTTCCCGCTCATCTGGACGCCGGCGGAGACGGTGCTCAAGTCCGCATACACGCTGGCGTACCTGCTGGGCACGCTCTCCCTGTTCCCGCGCTTCGTGCCGCAGGCGAGCCTGAACATTCTCGTCCTCCTCTACGTGCTTGGGTTCGCGGCTGTCATGCCGGCCAGCGCGCTGATCCCCGTGCTCGTCCCGAAGTACGAGTACGCCGGCCTCATGCTCGTGTCCGCGTACGCAACGCTCGGCGTCCTCGCGTCGTGGCTCGCGCTCACGTACGCCTATTTCCTGCGCCGCGAGCCGGCGGCCGAATTGTGGCCGGAAGCGAGTCGAGTAAAGTCGTAAATAAATAAATAGGCAATCTTGCATCTACGGCGAGGCGGCGCTCACCTGCGGCGCTCACTTGCGGCGCTCACCTGCGGCGCGGCGCCGCTCCAGCACTGCGCTTTAGCACGCGGCTCCGGCTCACTGGCTCGGGCACGCTGCTCGTGGCCGCCGACGGCGACGGCCCGCGACTGCGCGCACGCGACGCGGCGCGAGTAAGCCGGCGCCTGGCCGGCGCGCGTGTATCAGACTGCTCAGCGTCGCCGACAGACGCGCGCCTAACTGCTGCAGCAGCAGCTGCTGCTACGCGCGCCGGCGTGCTCTTGCGCGCACCCTGTTTCGGAGCAGCCGCGCGCGCCGGCGCGCCGCGGGGCGCGAACGCGTAAGTGGGGCGGCAGATCGGGCAGAACCACCTCGCCTTCGGCGCCGTCTCCTGGTTAACACACTCGCCGTGGAACCACTCGTAGGGGCACTTCGGGTTGGCGCAGGCGAGCATGAACCCGTACGCCGGCTGCCGGCACAAGCACCAGATCTCGACGTCGTCCGGCGCAGCAGCGTCGGCCGCCGCGTTCGACGCCGCCGACTTGTGCGAGGCCGAAGCTTGCCGCCGCTTCTCCTCGCGCCTCTGCTGCTTCTGCAGCTGCCGCTGCTCGTCGTCACGCGCGCGCTGCTGCTCCCTTGCCAGGCGCAGCTGCTCGTGCGCCTTGCGCGCCTGCTCGCGCTCCTGCAGATGCTGCTGCCGCTTCTGCAGCCGCGCGTTCGCAAGGTCGTCCTCGCGCGCCGCCGGCCGCCGCGCGCCGCGCAGCGACGGCGCCTCAGCTTGTGCTGCCGCGTCGGCAGCCTGCAGCTCAGCTTCTCGAGCCGCAGCAGCACCCGCAGCCCGCGCAGCGCGCGTGCGCCCTTGTGGGGGCGCGTGCGTACGCACGCGCGACGCCGGCACGCCTGTGCTTGGCGGCGCCTCTCTACTTAGCGGCGCGGCCGCGCTTGGCAGCGTGAGCTCCTCGGGCTCTTCGGACGTGCCGCTCGACTCCTCGGATGTGTGGTCGTACACCTTCGCTGCTCGGCTTGATCCAGTCTCGCTCAGCGAGGACATTGCGCTCTCGCGCGGCGGCGTACGAGCCGCAGGCAGACTCGCTGCCGAGGCAAGGCTGTGGCCGTTCGCAGGCACACCGTTTTGTGCGCCTTCGCTGCCCAGGCCCTCGCGTTCGCGCGCGTCACCATCGTCAGCATCATCATCGTCATCGCCATCGTCATCGTCATCGTCGTCGTCGTCGTCGACGACGGCGAGGCGCCCGGGCTTTTCTTGGGGCGTGAACTTGTCGGCTCGCTTGTACACGTTCTGCAGGTACTCGGCGAGCCACTTCAGCTCGCGCACGGCCTCCGCGCGCGCGCGCGGGTGCTGCGCCGCGGGCGTGTCGCGCGTGACGAGCTTCGCGAAGCCGCGCGCGCCCAGAACGGCGTCCACGCGCTCGAGCAAGGCGGGGTCGTGCGCCACGAGCGTGCGCACGAGCGAGAACGACGTCTCTGCCGTGCTCCCGTAGGACATCATCCGCCACGAGCGACGCGCCTTATGCACGCTCGCGCGCTTCGTGACCCCGACGGCCCGAACCCGAACCCCATACACAACCGAGACACGTCCAGGCCGAGCACGGCGAGCGCGATGGCTCGCGCTCGCAGACTAAGCGGTTAGATAAAAGTAACGGTCCAGGCACCTTGCATGGATGGCTACGATGTGTGCAGTGCGTGTTCTGCGCGGGCATGCATGGCAGTTACTCGCCGTTTGGTCTACAACCAAACCTGACTAGTTGTCAGCTGTTGCTGGCCTTGAGCGGGAACGTAAGAGGCAATGCACAATTGACTAGACGCTAAGTTTTTGTGTTGGTAAGTTATTTATGTTTTAACTCCTTTAAAGCGGAAAATCGTGGTATGGCGTCGCGCGACTGCGGCCAGCTTTTAGCTTGTGCGCGCGGGTTCGCTGCATGGCCCTCGTAGTTGCGTGCGCATGCGGCAACGGGCCATTCGTTCTCTGGCCTGCCTTGCCGTGCTTTACAGCCCACGCCCGCGTTATCCTGGAGGCGCCCGCCCCACAATGCCCCCCGCACCTTAGCCCACTACCATACTCGTCGTAGTTTAACAAGCTCACGACGCCCCGCTCGACAGCGCCCACGCCCACGCCCGTGATTAGTAACGCGCCATCGGCGCCATGTTTCCTCCTGCGACCGGTATCAGGTGATTGTGATGGTCTCGTTGTTTTTCCGCATGCACCCTAGTGGCCTTTCCTTGTCGCACCGGAACCCTGGCAACGCACGGCCTGCATGAAAACCCGTTACAAACATGCTCACGGAATGCGGTGCCTCCCCAATATCGCCTCGCCCGCACAACGCCGGCGTCAATTTATCATAGGGTACCTCAAGTAATGCCAAAGCTTGTTTTCACGCCACTCCGTCTCCGCAGCGAGTTCGGTGGGCGTTTGCGGTGATGAGGCATTCTCGCATCACGCCCGACCTGTGCGTTCTTGCCTCTAGCGAGACGAATCGGGAGCGTTGCCTTACGTGTGCAGTTTTGCAACAACCCTACTAAAACGCAGGGCGTATGCAGCAACCAATACACTCAGTACTGTGTACGACGCAATTGCACTGCATGGCATAAGCGCATAGCAGAGGCCAAGGACCCCGCGCTTCGTCTGCAGAGGTGCGCACGCCGTTACTGGGCCAGCGTACCGAGCGGCGCGCGAAAAGCATGGGTATTAGCGTTGCGCTATGCAAGTCGCTGCTGACTCACACTCACACTTTTTTTTCGTCGGCGGATCCTCACTACGCGGGCGAGCTGGCTGCGCATGCAAAAGCACCCGGGCTTTGACTCTTTTGCAGAAAGCAGAGAATTGAGAGTAGACCGTGCCTATGCCGCGAGCCCCGGCACTGCGAACGCCTTGTTCTCCTCAATACCGGGCCGGCCCGACAGTACCCTTAACCATGCATTACATAGAAACCTCGGGCGTTGCCGCACTTCTTTTTAACGGGATATAATGGCCGACTGCTCCTTTGCGTCCACCATGTCCGAGACGGTGCGCTATTCGCTCGGCGACAGCCGCGCCGCCTTCAGCCCAGCCAAGTGCGACCGAGAGGCCTCCCAGACCCTGGAGGATGTGGCGCCGGCGCGCCAGACCAAGAGCTTCGAATATCCCGAGCTCTTGCAACTAGCAGGCCGGAAGCTGCAATGGTACTGGGAGATCCTGAACATGGAGTTTCTGCCAGCCAATTGCCACCCCGGCATTCTGAGTGTCGCGACGCCCACTGAGGCCTTCTGCGAGCGCGCCATTTTTTTCGGCATCGTGGTTCTGCTGGCCTGGGCCCTGTATGCGCTGCTGCGCTCAACGGTCTCGTACTCGCATAACCTGCTGCTTCTGTGGAACGCGTGAACGCCCAAACAGGCACATAGTTTTGCATTTTCCATTACGCCATGAACCTCATGAGACAAAGCATAATGACCCTGCAGCCCCTGAGCTCTAATATTCGCAACATGGTTCTAGTCTTGTTCGAGGGGGGCCCAACACTCCTATTTTTAATGAATTTTTATTATTGCTACTCAACTACACACTGCATTTCTTGTTTGCTTGTTTGTTCGTTTGTTTGCTTGTTTTTTGTTTATTTCCTAGGATTTGACGGGACCTGTTTGTGCCCGGCTACATAGCACGCGCCAAGTGGTTCTCGCTGCGGGTAACAGCAGGTTAATGCAGCTCTGCGGTCACTACAATACCAGTACGCTTCGCAGCAATGCCTACGCGGCCTCACTATGGCGCTGGCTGGCGACATTTTTGCTCAGCTAGCGCCACGCAACGTTGTGTGGACATAATAAAGTCGCCACGCCACTATTCTGGCAAGCCGAAACTCGTTGGCCACTAGCTTGTTCAAAGGGAGTCGCACAACAAAGCATCCACGTAGTTCAGCTACTGCTTACAGGCATGCCGCGCCAATAGCTCCTCCACAAGCTGTAGCTATTCGTCAGTTATTAGGGTGGGCGTTTGCATGCTTGCGCCGCCGCCGGTGAACAACAACGCAACGCCGGTTCCAGGAATCACATGCTGCAGGTCGCTGCAGCAGCCATAGAAACAGTAAATTAGCTCGACGAAGCCGCGGCCGCTGCAGCATACATTGGCCGTGATTACGACGCGGAGAGGGACACGGCCTTGGCGGCAACTGTTCGCAATATGAAGCCCTCGCACGCTCGTAACTTCAGGGGTGTGTGCTTCGCGTCTCAAGGCCCTCATGCATCCGCCTGCAGGGCGTTATGCGGGCGGCCGGTGTTCGCCGAAATGTAGACCACAACTCTGGCACCCAACAGAGGTGCAATACAGCGGGAAGGTCATATACACGTCAATTCAACTGGAGTATCATAGTCCAGACTTTTTCCGTTGCCCTAGGGAGTGAACGGCGACTTCCGACCCATGAGAACATCACTTGCAGCCGACCGGGCGTCGCCCTTAACCTTGCAGCACACCGTATGTAGAAGAGATGCCGTACAATATGCATTTAAAAGGCCAGCCGTCTCTTATGCCCGGACACCAATGTCGGAAACATTGCAATACGCTACTGTCAAGCATACGGCCGTGCCGAGCGCCGTAGATATCGGCCTCGAGCTTCCCGGGCTACAAGAGCCGCTTGCATGTCCAGTCCCACAAAAGCGCCAGTACCCAGAATTCGCTTACCGGGTCCGCGACAAGCTCCGCTGGTACTGGGAGATCCTGAATATGGAAATTTTGCCGGCAACCTGCCACGAGGGAATCTTGAGCACGGCCACACCTACGGAGGCTTACTGCGAGCGCACTGTATTCTTTGCAATTGTGTTCCTGCTCTTATGGCTCGTGTACGCACTCATTTGCTCGGCCGTGAGGCACGCTTTACGCGCATGGACTTCTCTTTGAGAGCCGCTTCACGTTCGCTATACAAATCATATAACGCTAATGACTCCAAATAATACTTTACACTTCTCTTAAAGTTAGGCGCCCTGGAACTCCCGCTTGTGCGCAGAATTCATGCCCGAACGGTGTGCTGCAGCAGCGTCGCAGGCGTTCGTAATCAACCACACTTTAGTGCTCCAAAATAAGAATAACTCATATGCGCGCTCAGGTAAGGGTATGTGCATATATCTATGCTGCTGTGTATAACGCATAAATAAGTTGTCGCCGGCTCTCCGAAGGCATGCTCAAGCAGAAGCTCGCGCTACAGGCAGTAGTTTTGATGCCATATTCCAGCTCCAGCATTGAAATTAAAAGTCGTATTATCATCATATATTCAGATACTTCTGTCGATTATAAGCGGTGAAAGAGAGTGGAGTCGTTCGCGGAGCGCCACGACTCGCGCATCTAACTAAAGATGGTACCGGAACTCGGGGTTTTCACGATCTGTAAGCTTGTCGGGGTCAGCACCCTCGGGCAGCTTCTCGTTCTTCTTATCCTTGAGGCGATTCAGGATCAGGTAGTTGCAAAGCAGAATCACAAGTGCTCCAAAGGACACCGCGGACAGAGTCGCTAGGGCACGCCGCCCCGAGGGAGTGTTGAAGTTCTTCTTCGTGAAGGCCTGCGGGCCTGCAATGTTACCCACCGAGAATCCTACCATCATTATACTGTTCACAGTGATCTTTTTGGTCAGTCCAGCACAGTTCGACGCGATTAGAGAGATCACGCCGCCGTGCGCAACCTCCACGGACGTGTTGTACATGTAAGTGCCGGCGAGGCGCGTATTGGGTTCTTTTCCCCACACCAGCATGCACGCGGCAGCAACGTGCAGCGCACTGAAGGGCAAGACGTAGGCAAAGCGATATTTGCGGAGTAGCCCATTGAGATACACAACCGCAATTATTGTGCATGTGCCCAGCTTGATGCCACCGGGGATCATGCCGTACAGTAGGGAGCGCTTGTTGCTTTGGAAGTTTGTGAGCTTGTGGTCTGCGTCGATGATAAATTGCTTCAAGATGAGGTTGATATAGGTGTTGATGGCTCCACCGTTCAGACTGTTAAGAATGATCGCGAAGAAAAGACAAGCAGTTTGTATGATGTCTTTGGTGAAGGCCTCTATGATCTGATTCCACTCGACCTTCCGCCGCTTGAACTTGCGGTTGTCCTCGTTAAAGTGAGTCCGCTTCATAGCTGCCTTCTCACGCGGAGAAAGGAATGGAGCCTCCTGGGGGCTGTTTGGCACGAGCAAAATGAACGCGACGCCGATGACCACTGTCATAAGACCAAGAATGATGAACAGGATTCGCCAACCCTTGATAGAGTAGTCGCCGCGCTCTTGGCGCGTGTAAAGACCAAAGCCTACGGACTGCAGAAAGATGGAAGCAAACCCATTCCAGGCAAACCAAGTCTCAACCCAGCCGAATTGCTCATCGGGGTGTGTCCACTGGGCAGTCATCAGCGTAATAGTCGGCTCGCACATACTCTCGAGCAGACCCAACAGCGTACGAATGGCGATGAAGCCAGCATAGTTCTGTACGCCCCCGGAGCATGCTGTGATGATACCCCAGGCCGTCAAGACGTAGCCATTCCAGTGTGGACCTAGCTTCTCAAGGAACGGAAGTGCCCCGAGAATAATTCCGACAAGATAACCAATAGAGTAGGAAGAGTTCACCCACGAGAACATGTTACCTTTCATCTTCAGATCCTTGCGTAGTCCCATCACGGACCCGGCAGCAACGCACGACTTATCAAGATACTGAACGGCATAAGCGATGCCCATGATCATGTAGAACGTGCAGCACTTGAACTTAAGCCAGCGCCACTCCTTAGGCGATAATTCGTCGAAGGGCTCGGTCTCGGAGTCTTCGAATGTTGAGAGAGAGGCAGCATCGGCATCCGCGTCGGGCTTCTTCTCGGGATCCTGAGATCTCGCCGGGCCCAGCTCTGAGACAGGCGAAAGCACAGGGGCAACCTTAGGCTTCTTCTTAAACTGCGGGAGCATCTTTCTTAACCTTGTGTGATGAAATTGATCTCCTTTAAATACTCAAGATGTAGGTGCGTCGCCGGCTTCGCACGCGGAAATTTAGGGTACCGCCATCGTGCATTAGCCTGGGCCATAACCCTAGGATGTACATTAATATGCAGGGCAGAGTCTTAACTTCATAGTCTCCACAAAAATCCGCCTATGGCATCGTATTAGTCAAAGCCAGAGCGCGTCGTTATCAATCGACATCTTTCGCTTGGCTCTCTCCAGGCAGAGAAAGGCGGCAAATTGGACGCGTCTAAGCCTTGAAGGTGGCATGGGTGATGAACTGAAATCCTGTTACCTAGGCCTATGGAACGACATATAGAGTCTCGTTTTAGTCGCGCAGAAACTGATCTCTGAATCATCGATAAGTTAAATCTCTCATCTCTGATGCCGAGCAACAGCGCTGACCAAGCCGCAGGGGCTGCTGATCAGCGCCGTTCGCGCCCAACCGCTAATTTAATCCAGTGCGCCGTTTCGCCCAAAGCCTATGGCTCAAATTTCTCTACAGAGGATCATAAACAAAAGAAAAAAAACTACTATTTCATTGCGCATGCTTTGTTTTTTCTTTTCATTTTCAAAAAACCGTGGTTCTGCGATCAAATGGCGTGGAGCTGTTTTTGTTACAAATGAACGCTCTGTCGTTTGACGGTTGTAGGGTGAGGGTTCTTGATGCGAGTCACAGCGCCTGCCGCAATGTACTTTCAGGTGCGTTTGGGGGACAGCCGCACGATGCCCCATTTTTCGCTTTCGTTCATAGCAAGCTAAAATGCATTCGTGTGCGCCGTAGTTGCTCTGCCAGGTGACCAGCCTTTCTCGGGGATTGTGCTGCCACGATCGTAGCAAGTTTGACAGGCCCTTAAACCGCCGGAGTAATGATGGTGAGTGCATCGCAGCGGCAAAACACCCCAAAGCGAACCATGCGCGTAATCCCGGTCGTCCGTACGGCACTGTGAGGGCAAGGGCACTATATAATGCTGAGTCCTCGCCTAAAATAACCCTGGTTATGCACGTTGTGAGAGACGCTTATACCGAAGATAATGGTACTTCGTGACGACGACCGTATCCTCAACCAGCGCAGAAAGATAGGTGGCCGAGCGTGTCTTCCCTCGCATTGCTTTCAGACATTAAATGCCGTGGAGCTCCGATGATTGAGCTAAGGGTTAGATCCCATCACGTTTGAGAGGCGCTGGCGTCCTGCATAAACCAAGATGCTGCCGTTTGGATGACGTGTGATCATCAGGTGCAGGCCCAGGCGTCGCCGCGCGACGCAGACCCAGCTGCAGCTGCGCGCTGCTTTACGTCCGTACTTCGGCCCAGAATGAGCGCCACTTCGCTGACCACGCCAGCGCCGGCAGGCGGGGAGAGAGAGTTGTAGAGCACGTTTATCGATACTTGAAGTGTTAAGATTCTCTACTTTATCATGATGTATTTCTTTGCTATACCTGACGTGAGAATTAAGAGATTTTGCTCAACAAGAGAGCGCTTGCGTGAAAGCAAAAAGGTTCTCGCGATCGGCTATGAGCAGACGCCATACAAATCGTCGAGGCTCTTGGCATCCGGAAAATATTCCAAGCTTTCTTTATTCTTCAAACGAAGAGAGCCTCGTGTGCTTTGAATAGCTAGCAAACGAGCGCACGCTAGTAGATAGAAAGACCCTAAATTGCTCTAATGGTAAAATTCGCTCACTCACAAGACTTCTCGTACTTACAGATTGCTCTCAGATGCCGCTAATGAGATCAAAAAATGCTGCAACAGCCTCGTTCGATCGAAGCGGCGAGACGACGCGATCTGAAAAACTGTCCAATCCATCCTCCTAAGCGGCGACATTTACCGTGCCTCTTGCTTTTTACACAGCATGGTATGAGGATCTGTTTCAGCCCTTGAAAGCAAAAGATGTGAGTAATATCTCATGATACGTAGCAGCAGAGGCCCACCCCCTCCCACCAGGATCGCGGTTCACAATTGAAAGATTCCAAGAGCATAGTAGTAGTGACAGCAGAACCCGTTTTGTTATACAGTACCGTGCTTTTTCTAGAGTTGTTTCCACATCGGTACAGGAAGGGTCCACAGGTGGCCGTGTATAGGATCACTTTTGGCCGAACATAAAAACCTCCTGATTTATGATCTTTCCTGCTGAGAACTAAGAACAAGTCTTGCGCCGAACTCCGATGCGCCGGTCACTCGTCAACCATACATAACAAGAGTCAGTTTAAGTCGTGTCGGTGTTGGGGACGGCCGCATGCTGCGAAAACACGTGAGAATATTAACTCTGGAGAGGCGCATGCACAGAAGCATTGGTTACAATACTAGACTAGTTCGCAGTTTGAAAGTATACACTTAACAGCTTCGAAAACACGTCGCTCAGCGCGTTGAAGTTCCGGCGATTATGGAGGGGTGGCATAACCCGTGCCCTCAGAGCAGCATGGTGGATTTAGACAGCCCGTGGCTGAATCCGAGTCGCGCGCGCATGAAGCCGGCCGTTCCAAAATACCTCGAACACACGGCGTTCGGAGTGCAGGCACAGCGGAAGCATCCAGATGTATTTGGCGACAATAATGCCGCCAGCACCAACATTGCGCAGATGCTGCCGCAGAGGTTACTCTCGCGCCTCCCCGCAATAGAACCAAGCGGCTCCGGGAAGTACGCAGGCCCCTTTGTGGAAGCTAATGAGGAGCTCAGGGGCTACATTGCGAACGCGCCGTTCCCCAGCGGCATAAGCGCTGCTTACTTTGAGGTAGAAATCGAGGCAACGGCGGAGGCGGCGTGTGCGAGCGATATTGTCGTGAATATAGGCATTGAAAAGCGGAACGTAGGGAAGCAGTCTGCCGCAGTAGAAACGCAGTCCTACGAGCCGTCGTCCGAGGAGTTTGACGATACCTCCGACATTGAGGAAGAGGCTTCGAGCGGGTCGAATGCCAACATCTCCTTATCCGCGTCATGGTCTCGTTCAGGCTCACGTCCTGCGCCTGTAGAGGACGACCTTCTGGAGCATTCTGAAGACGAGGAGCTGTTCCGCTACGGCGCGACGGCAGTCTCGAGCACGCTCGACAAGCCAGCAGTATGGGACTGGGTGTGGAAGCTCGGCAGCGGTATGCTCGTTTCAACGGCCGGCAAGCGGCGGTCAAGCAGCTTTGACCGCCAATTGAGCGAGCCGCTAAAGGCGGCGATAGCATGTCCTCTGCGGATTGGTTTCTGTCTGGACCTGGATGCGAACAAAGTAATCTTGACGCGAGCCGGTCTTGTGTTGGCCGCGCATTCTGTCGAAGCGAACTACACGAAGGAGAGACCCAACGCACTTGGGGATGGCCTCGTATTGGTGCCCACAGTGGCTGTCCGCAATGCACGCGTGCGCCCCGTGTTTGGCGATGGAAATATGGCCAATGACGGCTTTTTGTTCGATATTGCTGCGTACTGCCGCAGTCAGTTCAGTATGCCACCAATGCTTGACCTTGCGGGCAGCCTCAGCGGGCCAGAACACTTAAAACAGTTAACACTCGAGTACTTCGCGTTTTACGGGTACACGCAGGCGGTAGACGCGTGGATGCGGCGCAACGCCGACCTCAAGCCGCCACAAACGTCCCTAGCGTTGCGCCGTCAGATCCGCGAGCAGATTCGCCTGGGGGATATCGAACGTGTACATGACCTTCTCGAGCAGGCTGGTGTGGAGAAGCTGAGTCCTGAGCTCGAGTTCAAGCTTGAGTTCCAAGGGTTCGTGCAGCTAATGCGCACGTCCGCTGATATCAATCGCGTCCTCGACCAGGGCCGCCGCCTGTTCAGCAAATACAATGCCGAGGCGGACGGCGAGGTCCGTGCAAAACTCGAGCAGGCGTCCGGGTTGCTTGTTTCCAGCGACGCGCAGGATTCTGTTCACCAAGCACTCTACGGCCCTGAAGCTATATATGAGCTGACGACAGCGGTGCTTAGTGCCGTGTCTGAAGCAGAAGGTCTGCCTTCATCACCAGAACTGAACTCGTTGCTCGCGGGCGCATGCAGATATCTCACGCGCGCGGCGCGGCGAGGTGATGGGACCGCTTCCGTTTTAGTGGGCGAGCTTGCGAAGCAGATGGGTTGGTACTAAAGAAATGAATGACCACCGTTATGGAATCCTTGTGTTTCGAAGCATCTTATGACCGCATGGATAAAGTTGATGACGGCTTTTCCATAATCCAAGGGCCCCCCGGTAAGCAAGTGCGACGTCGCGTGCTGCACTCTTGCCCAATGTGTATGTATTAGAGTTTTGAATCTGCAAACCGATTTGAATATCGTTGGCTCTGTAACTTGTGGAAAGAAACAGTCACTAGCTAGCGCGGCTTTGCAAGTCCGCTGTCGCTTAGAAGAAACTCTCATGCGAGAGCAGGTATTATCTACTAAATTGCGGTGCTATGACGGGTTCAAGGTAGAATGTGCAGTATTGAGTGGCAAAATGAGCGGCAAAACGGGCGCCCTTTCCACACCTTGACTGTCTTCACCGCTTCCAAGGGTGTATGTCACGAATAGTCGCGAGGTCCTGATCCCGCAATATGTCATGCACTTTCTCTACATATGATTCTATGCTAGTGCCGACTAATTCCCCAATGAATTCTACGCAAGTGACACTCACAATTCTCTCAAGCACTCGTACGGCCAAAGTTGTCGGCGTCCCCTCGACCCGTGCCCTTGCTGCTGTGCGGTTCGCACATGCGCTTCCACGCTGTCTGCTGACAAAGCGATGTTTGAAGCGAGTTCAAAGAGCACAATCATAACTAGCATTCGGGCTGGCCGCCTTAGTTGTATATAAAAGACGCCGGCCGGGCCATAAAGATGGCGAAAGACAGAAAAATGGCTAATGCCGATGCTCGCAATAATGAGGATGATGATGACGAGTTCCAGAAGTTGTTGAAGTCTGGGCACAATCTGGATTCTCTCATTCCAGCCGATCTGAGTGGCAAAGACAAAATCCAGTATGCGGACGACGCCATGGATTTTGAAAGCGAGGACGAGCTCGCGGAGGAGGAAGAGGAAGAAGAAGCGGCACCAGAGGATGTGGGTGGAAACGGCGAGGGCAGCAACGACGCCGATCTGGACCAGAGCTGGACGAAGGAATTGGGGTTTTTCGACGACATGGATATGCTTTCTGAGGTGCCTCCGGCAGACGACCCCGAGGCGCTGCAACAAGCTGAGCAGGCGCGCCGCCTGCTGGAGCAAGAAGAGCGTGAGATGGCCATCGCGCAGCTAAAGGAGTGGTACCCCGGATTCGAGCCACATACCGTGCTGCGCATGAACAAGCTTTTCGGTCCTGAGCCCTCAACGACGCAGCTCCCGCAGTCCAAGGTTGTAAGGCCGCTCGTACCCACGCGCATGCGTGTGGAAGTCGAGCCCGAACAGTCGGAGGTATTTTTGGATAGCGATGAGGCTGTCGTCGAGCAAGAAACCGCACCTCGTATCGTGGAGGTGACGAGTGCCAGCGTCGAGCGCGCCGAGAACGAGGTGAACCGCAAGAAGGGTGTCAGTTCTGCGCGTGGGCACACCCAGCGTTCGGCCGGCGCGACGAAGAGCAGTTCGAGCGCGCCGCTGCCGCTCGAGGTCGCAAATTGGGACCACGTTCTAGATGCGGGCGGCCTAAGCGACTCTGAATCCGAGAACAGCACTTCGCCACATACGCCGCCGCCGCGCGAGCCACCGCACATTGCTGACATGGCCATTGTTGAGAACGATGTGTATGGCAGCGACGACGAGCAAGCGATTTTGAATGGCGAGCCGGCGTCGAAACGTGCCAAGCTTGATATGAACGACCCGCGGCTGTTGTTTGTCGAGGATCGTCGGTCGGCTCTGGCCTTGAGCCGGCGCAACGACGAGGAGCCCCAAGTCAACATCTCAAACGACCGCGCGTACGACATGCTGCGCGAGAACTATCAGAGCAAGGTCCGGTCCACGATTGGCAGCTTGAACATCGACCACTCGATGGTCGCGCTAAGGCTGCAGTCGCCATTTTACAAGGTGCGGCTGCCGAAGCAGCAGCTGCGTAGCTGGCACCGTCCCAAGTTCACCATTAAGCCCGGCACACAGGTGCAGATCAGCTCGCTCAAGATGCGCAAGAAGCGCAAGGACAAGAACCGGTCTCCAACAGAATTGCTCGCCAAATCGGGTGACCTCACAATGGGCGACAGTGCGTCGTTCTTCCTCATCGAGTACAGCGAGGAGCATCCTATTGTGCTGTCCGGAACCGGCATGGGTAGCAAGTTGATCAATTACTACCGCAAGAAGTCAGCGGACGACACGTCGCGGCCTAAGCTGCCACAGGGCGAGACGCATGTACTCGACGTGCAGGATCGCAGCGCGTTCTGGAACTTTGGGTTCATCGAGCCAGGCAATGTTGTGCCGACGCTCTACAATCAGATGATTCGTGCGCCTGTGTTCCAACACAAGCCGCAGTCCACGGACTTCCTACTCATCAAGAGCAGTTCTCGCGCGCGCGGGTCTAAGTTCTTTTTGCGGCCCATTCCGTTCATATACACAGCCGGCCAGGCGCTGCCGGCAACCCAGATTCCTGGACCGCACTCGCGAAAGGTCACAACGGCGTCGAAGAACCGGCTGAAGATGGTTGTTTATCGTGTTTTAAACAAGGACGCGAACCACCGTCTGCAGGTCAGAGACATATCGTCGCATTTTCCCGACCAGAATGATATGCAAAACCGGCAGCGACTGAAGGAGTTCATGGAGTATCAACGGTCTGGCGAGGACCAGGGCTACTGGAAGGTAAAGCCTGGCGAAGCGCTGCCCACGGAAGACGAGATCAGATCCATGGTCACGCCGGAGGACATCATGCTGCTGGAAAGCATGCAAGTAGGGCAGCAGCAACTCGAGGACTCAGGGTACTCGAAGACTGTGGATGACGACGACAACACTGGCGATGCCGACAGCCTCAGCTTCGAGGAGCAGCTGGCACCCTGGAACATATCGCGCAATTTCATCAACGCCATCCAGGGCAAGGCGATGCTACAACTGAACGGAGCCGGCGACCCGACTGCGCGTGGCGAGGGATTCAGCCTGTTGAGAACGAGCATGAAAGGCGGATTTGCGACTGACATAAGTGCTGAGGACGAGAAGAAGCTCGGCGGCCACTCGTACAACGTCGCGCTGCAGCAGAAGGCGTACGACGAGGAGATCAAGCGCGTCTGGTACGCACAGTCGCGGGCGCTGAAGGTCGACGACCCAAAGAAGCTACCCGACGCGGACCGGCCGCCCGAGTCGATGGTGTCCGCCGCAGCCACGCCTTCGTCGTCAAACGCGGGAAAGGTGCTGCAGATCACGCGCGCTGTGCGCGACGAGAACGGGGTGCTTGTTCGCGAGACGGAGCTTGTGACGGACCCGCAAGTCATCCGCGCCTACATGAAGCGCCGCAAGGCGATGGAGAACGCGAAGCTGGCGGTGGACCAGATTGCCGTGTCCGAGGACATGGAGGAAAACAAGGCGCGGCGCAAGTTTTTGGAGCAGGAGCTGGCGCGCCTGAACCGCAATGCCGACCGCCGGCAGGCGCGCAAAGCGACGAAGCAGGACGCGAAGCTCAAGGCGACGACGCGCAAATGCGCGACGTGCGGCGCCGTGGGGCACATCAAGACAAACAAGTCGTGTCCATTGTACAACGATATTTATTTGAATGCATCCAAGGCCAAATAAGCGTCTGGAGCACGAAGCACTATTTAAACTGGAATTCCAACCCGTATTTAACCCTGTACCTTACTTATCTCGCCTATTCCTCCTGTTAGCGCTCGCGGCGGTCGCGGCGCGCGGGCATGACTTTTGCGCGGAGTCGGTCTGAGTGGGCTGTGGTTCCTGTATGTTCCGAATTGCCTTAGAATTACCGCCGCCGCCCGCGTGACCCATGGTCACATGATCCGCTTTTTCCTCGCCGTTGCCGCGGGCCACACCACCCGCGTCTAGACGCCTCCCTAATCCGGCCGCAGGGCCTATGTAATGAATCACTTCCCCAGCCGTTATCTTCTTCTCCCAATAACACCAAGTTTAAACCCTCATACAATGGCTAGCCGGGACGGCGTTCCAGCCTGGCAGTCAGATAATGATGTACACCAATGCCCCATCTGCGAGGAGAAATTCTCGTTCTTTTTCCGCAAGCACCATTGTCGCATGTGCGGGCGTGTCGTGTGTGGCAACTGCTCGCCCACGGCCGAGACGTACCTCGCCACCTCGTACGTCGTGACGCCGCCAAACGAGCCGTACTTGGAGAGCCCGCATGTGCCGCATCGGACGTGCAAAGAGTGTGCCGAGGAGTTGCAGATGATCCGTCGTGCCATGAGCCAGGCGGCCGCCGCCGACGGCGAGACGGCGAGCACTTTGGATAGAAACGAGCTCATGGTGCAGAACGTCATTCACGGGCCGGACAATGAGCAACTTGTGCGCTGTCCTGTGTGCGACAAAATGCTAGTGCACCTCCCCGACAGCATGCAGGAGGCGCACGTCGACCAGTGTCTGCAGCGCTTCAGCGGCTCGCCAGGGAATTCGGGCTCACACCACCGGAACCGGGTGCTTATCTCGCGGCTGCCGGCTAAGGAGTGTGCCGGCCTGGGCGACTGCACAATCTGCTTCGAGGACTTCGAGCCGGGCCAAAGCGTAGGCCGGCTTGAGTGCCTCTGCCTGTTTCACGAGAAGTGTATCTTCGAGTGGTTCGCCCGCAAAGGAATGGGATCTTGCCCTGTGCATAATCAAGGCGAATGAGCGCGGCAACCTGCTCTTCCTACGCACGCGCTTGCACCTGTGACTGACGCTATACGTGCAATTGCGCCGCCATGTACACGGCCATGCGCCTCTTATTTATTTATTCCGCACACGAAGCTGCTACGGGGCCGGCCGCAGGCCCCTTGCAGGATATTCAACTATACTTATTTTTATAATTAGCTCCTCACTTATACGCGCCTGCGCCGCCCGCATGGCATGGCAGACCTCGGACCGTCCTGGTCAGTCGACCCAGTGGCCGTATCCAGTGTCCTCTCCCAAGGGTACTTTTTTATATTTCATCCACACCGAAAAATAAAAATCGGTACCGTTAAGTGCTCAACCCGCTCTTGCTCGTCCCGCAATGCATTTGATGTACACTAAGAATGCCGATGGCAAGCGTGTCTACACGCTGGCCAAGCAGACCTCCTCGGGTGAGATCACGAAGTCCGCCCATCCTGCGCGTTTCTCGCCGGACGACAAATACTCGCGCCAGCGCGTGACGCTGAAGAGGCGATACAACCTGCTGCCGACGCAGCAGAGCCCTAACTAAAATATATGTATTTGCCATTCTCTATTTGACGCCTGTGCCTTGAGCGAAAGTTGTGCCGCATGGCAGGACAGGACGCGCGCTCGTCTTCGTGTTGTCTCGTACGTAATGTGGCCTAAGCGGAGGACGAGGGACCCCACCACCTCTCCGCCTCTACCACCCCTACACGCAATTGGGCCGCGCTCCTTGTCGCACTACACACAAAGTGGCCATGACCGAGTACCCGTCTGACCGGTATGGAATGCCGCGTACCGACCACTCGCTGTGGCGGCTCGTCACGGACGAGTTCGGCAAGCAGAACTGGGTCTACGATCGTGCCGGCAAACTTGAGCCCACGAACTTCACGCGGTACCAGATGAAAAACGGCTTCGAGGGCCCGCGCAACCCGACGCCGACGCCGCAGGGCCCTGAGGACGCGGCGGCCCGCGCCTTCCGGTTCCTGGCGGCCATCCAGGATAAGGAGTCCGGCATGTTCCCCTGCCAGTACGGCGGGCCCATGTTCATGCTCATTGGCTACGTCGTGGCCAAGTACTTCTGCCAGGTTCCTTTCTCCTCGGAGGAAAGGACGGAGATCTGCCGCTACATAGTGAACCGCGCGCACCCCGTCGATGGAGGGTGGGGCCTGCACACGTACGGCGACTCGACTGCGTTCGGCACGACGATCAACTACGTGATTCTGCGACTGCTTGGCATGGACGCCGAGCACCCTGCGCTCGTGAAGGCGCGCGCGAAGCTGCAGAAGCTTGGCGGCGCCATTGGAAACCCCATGTGGGGCAAGGCGTACCTGGCGCTTTTGAACTTGTACGAGTGGGAGGGTGTGAATCCGTCGCCGCCCGAGTTCTGGATGCTGCCGTACTGGGTGCCTATCCACCCGGGTCGCTGGTGGGTCCACACGCGGGCAATTTACCTACCCATGGGCTACCTGAGCATGAACCGGGCCAAATGTGCCCTGAACCCGCTGCTCGAGCAGATCCGCGCCGAGATCTATACGAGACCGTACGCAAGCATCGACTTCTCGCAGCACCGTAACACGGTGTGTGGCGTCGATCTCTACTACCCGCACTCGAAGGCCCTCGACGTTGCGAACTCGCTGCTCACGTTCTACGAGAAGTGGCTGCGGCCCGAGTGGCTGCGCCGCAAGGCGTCGAAGCGCGTGGCTGACCTCGTCATGGCGGACCTCGAGAACACGGACTGGCTCGCCATTGCGCCCGTCTCGAATGCGCTAAATTCCATCGTCGTATACTTGGAGAAGGGCCGCGAGTCCCCCGAATTCGAGCGCTTCCTATTCCGCTGGCCAGACTTCCTTTATATGACGCCGGAGGGTATGTTCATGTGCGGCACAAACGGCGTTCAGGTGTGGGACGCTGCATTTGCGCTGCAGTACTGCGTCGTGGCAGGTCTTGCCGAGCGGGCCGAGTTCCGCGACGCACTCGTGCGCGGATACCGGTTCCTTGTCAGGAGCCAGTTCGACTCGGAGGCGGTGCCGGGCAGCTTTAGGGATCACCGCGACGGCGGCTGGCCCTTCAGTACGAAAATCCAGGGCTTTACGGTGAGCGACTGTACAGCTGAGGCGATCAAGGCCATTATCATGGTGCAGAATGTGCCGGGTCTTGAGTTTTTGCGCGACGAGATGCGTCCCGAGCGGCTGCACGCGGGCATTGACACGCTGTTGTCCATTCAGAATTGGGGCGCCTTTCATAACGGCTCGTTTGCGTCGTACGAGCGCATCAAGGGCCCCGAGATCCTCGAGTCGCTGAACCCGGCCGAGGTGTTCGGCAACATCATGATCGAGTACCCGTACGTCGAGTGCACAGACTCGTCGATTCTGGGCCTGCACTACTTTACGACGCACTTCGACTACCGCAAGGAGGACATTGCACGGTCAATCGATGCCGCCGTGAAGTATATTATCAGCTTCCAGAAGCCTGATGGCTCGTGGTACGGCTCGTGGGGCGTGTGCTTTACTTACGCTGGCATGTTTGCCATCGAGGCGCTCGCGACGCAGGACTACACTTATGCGAATAGCGACGTCATGCGAAAGGGGTGCGACTTTTTGCTGTCGCGCCAGGAAGCTGACGGCGGCTGGGCCGAGGACTTCCGATCGTGTGAGCTGTTCGCTTATGTGCGCCACGAAACGTCGCAGGTCGTCCCCACCGCCTGGGCGCTCATTGCGCTGCTGCTGGCCAAGTATCCGCACCAGGAGCCGCTGGCCCGGGCTGCGCGCTTCCTCATGGAGCAGCAAAATCCGGACGGGTCCTACGACGCGGGCCATGTAGAGGGCGTCTTCAACCACTCGTGTGCGATCGAGTACCCGAACTACAAGTTCTACTTCCCCATGAAGGCCCTTGGTATGTACGCTCAGCGCGAGCAGCAAATGTAAAAATTAACGAATTAAGCAGTCAACATCGCTGGCGCACCGCTGCCGCGCCCTCGTCTATATAATGGCTTAACTGGCAGGGTTGTCGGCCAAGTACGCAAGCACGGCCTCCACACCGCGCGTCATCTCGCTGAGCGGGAGGCCGGGCATGTTGCTCAGGCTCGCTTGCTGTGACGTGAAGGGCAAGTGCACAAAGCCGACCCTGAGCTTGCGCTGCGGCGCGCGGCACGCTACGCCATTGAGCACGCCGTAGAGGACGTGGTTACAGACATACTGCCCGGCGCTCCAGGACTCGAACGCGGGAACCTGCGCAGCCTTCGTCAGGTGCTCGACCACTGCTTTCACAGGGATCGTCGCGAACAGGCCGTCCGCGCCGTGCGGGTCGATTGGCTCGCCCTGGCGCAGGTTGTCTTCGTTGTCCGGCATGGGCGTATCGTCCACATTCACGCCAATGTGTTCTACAGCGAGCCGCGAGTAGCCGCCGGCCTCGCCGAGCAGCACGACGTCAGTAATGGTCTCGTCCTCTTCAATTACGCGGAGCACCTCCACAATGCTCTTGTAGTACACGACGGGTAGCTTCTTAACGGCCAGCTTCAGCACCCGCCCATCAGCAGCTCGAATCGACGGCGGCAGAGCCGCGGCCGTTTCCCAAGATGCGTTGGTCTCTCGCTTGTCAAAAGAGTCGAAGCCAGTCACCAGAATCGTCATGAAGCGTTAGCGGCGTCTAGACGTAGGTAATCAGAGATAAGGGTGGCAGATAGCGCTTACCGAATATGCACGCCTGACAAGCGCACGCAGATTAATTATAGATGCAGCGCCTTTGCCTGCAACTGCGGTTGATTTCAATGCTTGTTTTAACGACAGCACTTGCTGTTTTGCGCTCGGCTCGCTGTAGGTAGCGCTCTCTCTACCGAAGCCTTAATCTGTGCTTAGGCTCCCTATATAAGCTGCACAGGTCGTGCTACGGAGCCCATGCTCTACAGTACTGGTTAGGTAGTACGAAGCAGACAAACCGAGATTAAAACTTGCAATCAAAAGATGCGCCGCTTAGAGCTGAACGAAAAAGCGCCCGTGTATGACACACGGTGCCTTAGGCACACTGCACTTCACATATGTCCACACTTGGAGTACAGCAAATCTGCGAGTATCGCCCGTCAAGTGGGCTCGAGTCGCTAAATCGTTAGCATGTATGTTGGAGTTGCTAAATGGCCGAGCTGGCCAGTGCTACGCCAAAAACTGCTTCTAGAAGCTGAAGCCAGTTCCACCATATGAATATTAAAAATTAGTGGCTATTAACAATTCGGGGCTATGGCCAAATCGGTAAGGCGCGTGACTACGAATCACGAGATTCCA
>JANIVK010000179.1:0-13973 GCA_030555795.1 Entelexis sorbosivorans | reverse complement strand
TTTGGCGCGCGCGAGCTGCGCGCGCAGATCAGCGCCGCGCCGAGCGCCGCCGCGAGCAGCGAGGAGCCGAGCGAGCTCTCGGAGAGCACGTACGAGCATGTGTCTGCGCCGGGCGCGAACCTGTCGCCCAGCGTGACGCCCGCCGGCGCGGCGCCGCGCGTCACGCTGCAGAGCAAGTACACAATCTACTCCGTCGCCGTGGCCGGCCTCAGCACGCTGCTGTGCACAATTAGCGTCATCGGCCTCGCCGGCGACACGACCGTCCGCTTCTAGGCGCCGGCCAGATATTTATAAACCCATCCATGTGTCCACTATATAATCGTATTCGTATTCGTATATTTTTCTTTTGCTGTGCATGTGATGTTGTAGTGACGCCGGTTCGCGCCGAGTGCTGGGCGCACAAGTACTGCCCGGCCAGCCGCGTGTTGGCGCTCTGTAAACGCCAATTGGCCTGCACATGCCATAGCCAAGCGGCGCCTTCGTCAGGCGCACTCAGGCGCAACTCGGCATAAAAAAAAGATCAATTCGGCAATTATGGGTTAAAAATCGTTAGAACTCATTAGACGCCGCCATCTACTGCGACGCCTTTATGTCGAGACGCACCTGCTCGCGCTTGAGCGGCAGCCAGGCCGCGTAGCCGCCGAGCAGCGTCACGAGCAGGTACTTCACGTACAGAGACGTCGGCGCGCGGAAGCGCCGCAGAATGGGGAGCACGAACCGCAGGAACTCGAACGCGTGCACGGCGACGGTGCCCACGAACACGGTGCGCAGCAGCCGCGCGTGGCGCAGCACGTCGAGGCGCGCCAGAACCTGCTGCGAGAACGCGGCGATGCCGAACGCGCCGACGCCGACGCACCAGCCCCACAGCTGCGCGTGCCCGCCCGGCGTCGTCGGCCACGCGAAGCGCGTGATGCGGTACGGCGACACGTGCAGGCCGCGCGCGGCCTCGAAGGCCATGCGGATGAAGCGCTCGCGCGCGTCGCCCATGTTCGACATGGGCGGGCTCAGCGGGATGACGACGCTCTTCGACACGCCGCCCTTTGTGTAGTCAATCGTGATCTCGTTGAGCTTCACGTCGGCGAGCTCGACCTTGTCGGCCGAGTCCAGATCAACGTGCACGCCGCCGTAGTACTCAAGGTAGTCGTGCAGACTCGTCTTGTGGTCCTTGTTCATGTGCAGCAGAATCTGAACCGTGCTCATTTTGGCGACAATGTGCGACAATGGCTGGAGGGGCGCGAGTGCGAAGGGGCGCGCTAGCGTATATATGGATATCGCGGGCCCGAACCCTAATGAGCGGGGGGAGAGCACCCAGCGAGGACGTTGGCCATGCAGCGAGCCGAGGGATATGCGATCTCGCGCCTGCCGGCCACAGTTTGTTCACAATTAGGCGTCCCGCAACGCACTGGGTTCGTGACGCATTAGTCCTATATATCGTAGTGTCGTAGTGCCACGGTCGCGGCTCGCGCGCCCGCGCAATTAGGTCGTGGCTCGAGCGCTCGCTGGAAAAAAAAAAGCGGCCTTGGCAAGCCAGTCGCCACGCCGCGAAGCCTAAGTAGCAGTTAAGATAGTTTCGCATCGAGGGCACAATGAGCTTTCGCTCACGACGAGCTTTCGTATGCACGAGGAGCGTTCAGGCGCGGCGTGACTCTGCGCTGGCGTAAATTTAGAACCGCGGGCCACATCTTTTTAAGAGCTCGCGAGACTTGCTGTCAAACGGGCGCGACACGGGCGCGACACGGGCGCGGCACGGGCGCGGCACGGGCGCGAAACAACCGCGAACCGGGGACGCAGTGCGCCGGATCGCGCATTGACCAGGGCCGCGCAGCAGGCGCGTCCGTGGCAGCCATGCTTTTGAGAGCTGGCGATGCTTTTTATGGGAGTGAGCGCTGCCGAGCCGGCTCAGTCGTTCGAGAGGCCCATGGCCTCGCGCTCCTTCATCTTCTCGAGGTCCTCGTCGCTCGGCTCGTACTTGTGCCACACCGTGTACTGCGTGAGCCCCGCGACGGAGAAGTCCATGCGGCGGCACATCTTGCCGAAGCCCTCCGTCTCGGCGTGGGCCAGGAATGCAAAGCCGGGGAAGTTCGCGCCGGCGCGGAACACCTTCGCGCGCGCGAGGATGGAGACGCCGCCGACGCCGTCGAGGTCGATGATCTCGTCCGGGTTGCCCGTGCCGTCGTCCGTGCGCAGGTACGCGAGGTGCACGCGCCACGTCGGGTACTCGGCGTAGCCCTCGACGATGACGTCGTCCTCGTCGAGGCGGTTCGCGAGGTCGAGCGCCGCGTCGCTCTCCTGCCACGAGTTCAGGTCGTACGGCTGCTGCCCGCCGAGCCACATCGGCAGCGGGCGCCACACGTTCGGCACGATGACGTCCTTGTCGTGGCGCATGAGGTCCTGCACGATGGACGGCTCGCTGCGCTCGATGTCTGCGTCGCGCCAGTACACCCACGAGTGCTCGGGCTTCAGGGCGAGGCTGAGCAGCCAGTTGCGGGCGCGGCCCATGAGCTTGCGCCGCTCGGCCTGCACGGCGACGCCGTGCCGCGCGTCGACGCCCTGCCCGATGCGCGCGCCGAAGTCGTGCTTGTAGATGTCGATGTTGCTGAAGATCTCGTGCGGCTGCCAGCCGGTCTGGCCCGTCTGGATGCGCCCGAACTCGGTGATGAGCGTGTCGTACGTCGTGTCCTCGCTGTCGGACACGAGGAATGCTATGTCGATGAGGTGGTGCGGGTACGACAGGTTCCGCAGGTGCCCGAACATGAGGTCGAGCACGGGCTCGGCGTTGCGCAGGGGCATGCATATGAGCAGGCGCTCGCCGCGCTCGGCCGCGTGGTGCGGCGACGCCGACTGCTGCGCGAAGTTGTATGTGTACACGTTCGGCGCGTTCGCGAGGCTGCCGGCCGCGTCGGGCCGCTGCGCGGCGGGCGCCCAGTTCATGTAGCCAGGGTGCTCGTCGCACATCTTCAGCTCGCCGCGGTCCTCGTCGGGCTCCATGAAGAAGCCGAGCTCGTTGTTGTAGAGCACGGGCAGGTTGCGGAACAGCTGCAGCTCGTCGCGCGCCATCTTGATGTGGCCAAGCGTCCACGCCGTCGGGCGCAACTGGCCCTCGAAGTCGTACAGCTCGTTCGAGTAGGCACCGGCGCTGAGAATCACGAGGTCCGCGTAGTGCGCGGCCCCGTTGCGAGCGCGCGCGCCCTTCACGGCGCCGTCCTCAAAAATGAGGCTCGCAATGTCGCCGTTGTGGTTTGTAACAAACTTGACGCCCAGCCGCTCGCACTCGGCGTGCACAGACTCGAGCGTCTTGCGCGCGTGGCCCCAGCCGCCGTTCCGCGCAATGTGCCAGCCCTGCCAACCGGGGAAGCTGCCCGTCAGCACGCCCTCGGGCATGCTGCGACGGAAGTCCTCGGGCGTCTCGAGCTTCTTGTACCCGGGCTTCTTGCTCAGCACGTCCGGATCGCCGTAGGCTGCAAACGCGTCGGGCGAAGACGCGGCAAAGATGCACCCCGTCTCGTGGTAGTACGGCTTGTACACGGGATCCGTCGTCCACGAGTCCATGGCAAGCTTCTGGCTCAGGTTCTCGGCAACACTCAGGTCCTCAGCATCGTCAGGACCTTCGACAATCTTGTTCACGTCGTTCGCGGCCGACGCCGGACTCGGAATCGGATAGGGGTCGACCACCGTAATGTCCTTGTAGCCGTTCCGCACCAGCTGCAGCGCCGACGACAGCCCAAAGGCGCCGCCGCCAACAATGAGAATGGACGGCTTCGCCGTCTCTGCATTCGCCGTCATGAAGCGCTAATATGTAGTTACCCAATGCGCCGGGGCTACCCTATTATAGCCCGGAAACCGGCTCGACGCTTATCAGTCCGCAGGACGTTGACTAATATAACGCCGGTGGTGGGTCGTGGACGGCATTACGAACGGCCACGAACAACCCCACGGCCAGCCCGCTTCTTTGCTGGCGCCATTCATTATAAACTGTGCACGCGCTAAGCAGATCGGCTTCAGTCTTAAAATGCTTTTCATCACAGTTTTCTCGATGTTTGCTATTACTCTCTGCGACACAGAGAACATCAGAGTATTCAACTCGACTGATATGTATCTGGCGTTCAGAAAGTGTATGGGTCAATACATGAACAGAACTAAGATAGGTTCAAATGGTATTGCAGTCTTTATGATTAAAGACTATTACCTTGACCGAAATGTCAGTTCCAAAGTCTTTTACCATTGCAGCGATAAGTACACGACGCTTGAGGGGTACGCACTCTCCGAGCAACTCATGTATCAAAATGATCCGAGTGAAGAAAGCGGGTATCATAAATATCCAGCAGACACGATTGAGCTGGAGGAGATCAATGACCAACATGAGATCCAATACATCATCATGCATACCAGCGTGGCGACGCATGGTGGTACTATACTTGCTGAATCTCATGACATCCATTTCAATAAACACGCTGACAACCAGGGTTGCGATAACTCAAAAGGTCGGCGTGGTGAGTGTGGCGACGTTTCAACAAACGAGTGTGTAACGTTTGGATCACTAACTGCACAATCGTTAGGGTACCAGAATAGAGTAGGCTATGTAATTAAGTTTTTACACTGCGGACATCATAAATGTATAAACAACAAGGATGGGGACCCAGACTTCTTTCTTCACCTGTGCTGAACTGAGTGCTAAAGCTAACTCACATAGTTGCTTCCCTAATAAGGTACGGTCTGTTTGAATACAACATGGTTATGCGTGCTGGCTGCTCAGACAACGCTGAGATTGCCGAGAGACGACACTCAGATTGCCGCGCCTGCTCAAAAGGTATAATAGCGATACGACGAACCGAGCATAAAGCGGGCCACTAATCAGCAAAGCCAGTGTCGTACTTGAACTTCGCATATACGTGTCTAGATTCGTAGTGGCAGATACAAAGATGCAAATCGAGCACCCCCACCCCTTCACCCACAAGCGGTTGCTTCTACGGCTCCGTCGCGCTCCAGATAATGTACCGCCGATGTAAGGGTCCCAATGTGGGATCCGCCTAGTTTGCACGTGACGTCAGAGAAATTTGGAAGGACTACAAACAAAGTAAACCAAAAAATTTCAAGCAGCGTAGACATGGCGGCGCCCAAATCGAAGCCAGATTTCCGCGCTGCTGTCCACGACTTGGGCGGCGACGACAAGGATTATGACCTAGTGGCCAATATCGATGACGGCGGCTCCGAATTCGAGGAGGATGGCGCGGCAATTAACACGGGCCAGCTCGAGACGGACGTAGCCACGATGTGGGCCGAGCTCAATAAGGGCGACAGCAGCGCCAAGGAACCCGCGGCGAAGAAGAACGGCTCGGCCGCAAAGGCCGCCAAGAAGACAATGCCTGCTGAGGACGGCAATGCCGCGAAGAAGGACGCGCAAAGGAAGGAGCCGAAGCAGAAGGGCTCGGACGAAAAGGAGCCGAAGCAGAGCCAACACAAGGACCAGCGCACTGTTAGAGATGACAGAAAGCCTGGACCGAAGCCTGACAGGTCACGGTCGCAGCCGCAGCAGCAGAGCGCCGGCGCCCAGCCCGTCCCAAAAAAGGTGCGTAGGGAGTGGGAGCAGTACCTGGCCACACTCGAGCCCCCGAAAGAGCTCGTTCTCGAGGATGATCAGAACTGGGCGGGCCTTGCCAGCGAGAGCAGCGACGAGCCGCCGGCCGTGGCGCCCGAGTTTGTCACCGCGCTTAAGGAGAAGGCGCAGCGGCTCCTCGAGGCCGAGAATGCCCTCTACTTCAAGCAGCGCTCGCAGGACCGCGACTTTTCGGGCTCCTTGCAGTTTTTGAAGAGCGGTACATTCTCGGATCAGCTCGGTACGCTGTCCATCCTGGCCACAGAGTCGCCGCTGCACTCTGTGCGCTTCCTGGAGAACCTTGTGTCGAAGTGCGAAATCAAGAACCGCGAGAGCGCCTGCAAGGCGCTCGAGGTCACGAAGGATCTGCTCGTATCGCACGTGCTTCCAGACCGGCGTCTGCACTGGTTCAAGGACCAGCCGCTCGTGCTCGGCGCGTCTGCGCAGCGGCTCGTTGCGTGGAGCTTCGAGGATTTCCTGAAGCAGCAGTTTTTCCGCCTGCTGCAGGTCATGGAGCGCCTTCTGTCCGACACGGTGGAGAGCATTCGGTTGCGCACGCTGCACTGCGTCTTCGACTTCTTCCGCCTGAAGCCCGAACAGGAGGCAAACCTGCTGCGCCTCGGCCTCAACAAGCTGGGCGACCCCTCGGGGAAGCTCGCGTCGCGCGTGAAGAAGCTCGTCATGGACGCTCTGCAGACGCACCCGGGCATGAAGTCCATTGTCGCCACGGTGACGCAGGAGGTGCTCGCGCGCAGCGTCGACTACCGCACACGATACTATGCCATTGACACGCTGAGTGAGTTCATTCTCAGCAGCCGCGACCCTGGCCTCGCGAACCAGCTCATACACATCTACCTGGACCTGTTCGAGCGGCTGCTCGTCGAGACGCAGAACGCGCCGGACGAGAAGGCCGAGAAGGCCGTTGCCGCGGGCAAGCCGAAGTCCGGGAAACGCTTCCGTGCGAAGCGCGGTAAGAAGGGAGGCTTCAGCCAGGCTAAGAAGGACGCGTCCGAGGTCGAGAGCCAGCAGTACGCGCGTCTCGTGTCCAAGCTGTTCACGGGCCTGAACCGCGCATTCCCGTACTCGAAGCTCGACGCCAAATACTTCGCGAAGTACACGGATACGCTGTACCACATGAGCCATTCGCCTAATGTGGGCACCTTCATTGAGGCCCTTAACTTCATTTTCCAGCTTGCGCGCTCGGCCAAGAAGACGGGCGGCGACGGCCGCTATCTGCGCACGCTGTACGAGAGCCTGCTGGACCAGCGCCTGCCTCACTCGTCTAAGCTTGGCAAGTACATCCATCTGCTGCTCAAGTCGGTTGCCGAGCTGCGACCCGAGGCGGAAGTGCCCCGTGCCAACGCGTTCGCTAAGCGCATGCTGCAGGTGGCTTGCAACTGGTCCGAGATTGGCGGCGCCGCAAGCCTGATCCACGCGGCAAGCCTCACGCCTCATACGGATCGCCTCCTCGAGGCACCCACATCCACGTGCGAGTACGACGCAAAGCAGCGCGACCCGCAGTACGCAAAGGCAGAGACGTCGCAGGCGTGGGAGATTCTGCTGCTGCGCGATCATTTCCACCCAACGGTGTCGCTTTATGCGTCAAACGTTCTGGCTCCAGAGGGAGAGAAGCAGGCGCTCGACCTGCCAGACATCGAGCAGTACACGGTGAACACGTTCCTTTCGAAGTGGTCCTACAAGAAGCCGAAGGCGCGGGACACCACGCGCGGCGGCAGCATTTTCCAGCCGCTGTCAGGCTTCACGGACCTGACCCTTGGTATTCGGCAGGAGCAGGGCCCCGCCTCGCAGGAGCCCGTCCAGCTGCAGGACTGGAAGAGCAAGGATGCCTCGAAGGTGGCGCCGGACGAGCGATTTTTGTACGACTACTTCAGCCAGCTTCCTGAGAAGGCGAAGCCGGCCAAGGAAGAAAAGAAGCCGCAGAAGGGAAGTGATGATGAGGACGAGGACAGCCTCGACGAGGACGAGGTCGGCGATGCCATGGCAAGAAGCGGACCGGGCGATCTCGGCGGTCTCGATATGGACGCGTCCGACATTGACTCTGATGGTGACCTGGATGAGGACCTTGCCGACGCGTTCTCGGACTCTGACGACGAAGATGCCGATGCTGGTTTCGACGATTCGCAGGGTGAGGATGCCGGCGAAGCTGGCGACGACGACTTTGTTGACTTCGACGACTTTGAGGAGCAGGAGCCCAAGAAGGACGAGGCTGCGGACGAGGGAGCGCCGAAGAAGCGGAAGCGGCAGTGGGCGAACTACCCAACGTTCCTGGACGCGGATGCGTTCGAGGAAATGTACAACAAGCAAGAGGCGTCGAAAAAGCGCGGCTGAACTCCTTGTGCTCCTCGGCTGCGGGCCGGCACGGCTGGCACTTATTTCCTTAATGATAGAATGTAGCATCATGGAGAACTTTATGTATACCTTTTTTTCCTGGTCTCTTGCATTGGACGAGGCCACCCATGCGAATGTAGGGCCTGTACGGCGTGATGTAAATGAGAGCTGGCAGAGTAGAGCATTAGCCTCCTCCTTTTTTCTATGATATATTGTAATTTTGGATGTTAGGCAATAAATACATAAATAAATAGATGTTCGTAACTGTGTTATCCTATCGCGATGCGTCTGTAATAGCAAGCTGCGCACAGCGCCTTGTATAAAGACCGCCGCAGCTAGCCGACATAGGAGAGGCCCAGCGACAGCCGCACACTTAGAGCTCCTGCTTGACCTCTGCCTTCACGCCTCCCGCCACATGCTCCAGCGCGGCTTCGTGAAGCTCCTCCTTCACCGCTTTCACCTCCTCTTTCACCGCTTTCACCTCCTCTGCTATCATCGCTTTCATCTCCTCTGCTAGGAGCTTCGCTATAGGACAAGACCGGGAGTTATGGCCTCGCCCGCAGCAAGCGCGGCAGCGCCGTATGCGTTTACCCGTTTTTTCGTCCCGCGGCGGGTCAGGCAGGCGCCCTCCTTCGTAGCCTGTCATATTAAGGTGGCTACTTCGTGACGCACCGACGACAGCGATCACTGTCGCAAACTCCCGTTCGCGATGCTTCGTTGCCTCCACTCTCGCCAATTCTTGCTCGACAGACATCGCAGTGCTGATCAGGGCGAGCGCATGACGCCCTGATTCGGCGCGCGGCACTTGCCCAAGCAGCAGGGCGTGCATTGCGCGCAATTGTTGTTCAATCTTTGCGCGGCGCCTTTCGCGCTTGCGCCGGAATCCGAAATAAGCCCTCACCTCTGGAAACCGGTTAATAAACCCGAAAGACCAATTATCACAGACTAATGGCTGGCCCTTTTTGCGGAGTATTTCGTTGGCAATGCGAGTTAGGCCCTCTGAACTGAGCGAGTTGCGGCCGCTGAACGCTTTTTTGGCCCGTGATAGGATGGTCTGCTCCTCTTCGTCGCTGAACCGCCCGGAAATCTGCTCGCGTCCCACAATTCTCTTATACAGGGTAGAGTACGCGATATCAAACCGGCGTGCCACTACGCTGATAAGCACGTCATGCTCTTCGAAATATGCAATTGCAGACTTAAGGCGCTGCATATCCAGGGGCTCTCTCGTTTGTGCAGTCATTGACGCGCTAGTCGCTTTGCCCCTTAACCGCCCAGATGCCTTTATTAAGGGTTTACCGTTGGAATGTGATGATCATGCCTATCGCGTTATGTAACAATTAGATCGCTCCCTGACGCATGCATACGACATTAGGGTTATCTGCACAGCTGCGGCCGTAGTCCTCCGCAAAGACGTCTGGTTTGTGTGTGTGTACTTGTGTGTGTGTGTGTGTGTGTGTGTGTGTACTGCAGTCAGATCTGCCCGTATGTTCAGACCGTGATGAATTGTTCGTCTCTTTGGTAGTAATTTTCGGCGCGTTATAGCTCTATGATGTTTCGCGTATGTCCACCTGCTAAAACAAAGGCGCAGAAGGGATGTAAGTATAGGGTTGGGGTACTGGTCATCGCGTCGTGTGCGGACCAGACTGTGTTCAGGAGATGTCTAACCTCATTGTCTCCTATACGTTTGTGTTTAGCAATGGCATTCAACGCGGACTGCTGCACTCTCTCTCCAGGCAAATCCCTTCGACTCCTAGGCGTATGCGTTCCTGGGAGTGAGTACACACTTCGTGGATTTCGAGAATCGCGCAGCGAGACGGCACGTCAGCGCAAACTGCCACATGCGACGCGGGGGAGTGTTCATGTTGTTTCTATCAAGTTGACAACGTAATTGGCAGTTACTCGCCCTGCATTTCAAGCAATGTCCACCTCGCAGCCACATCATACCCTAAAAACCGAATACTAAACTACCGTGTACACACACTGTACTGTATTTATATTCACAACGAGAAAGACACTCACAAGTTGGCCGCGTAGTCTAATGGTTATGATTCAACCCTCCGGAGAACGGGCCTCAGGTCCAATAACTCTGCAAGGTTGGGGTTGCGGGTTCGAGTCCCGCCGTGGTCTCTTTTTGCTTTCTCTTGACGCGAGCATACATAGCCTTTTTTTTTTGACACTAGAAAAGTGGCTACATTGGTGTGTGAGTGCCGCCATGTCTACTCTGCGAATTCACACTAGCTTTGTTGAGTTGGCTTGTGCGCGTAGCCGCGAGTAATGTCAGGCCGGCGCGTCTGCTACGATGCAGGTGGGGGCAGTATTATGAGGCAGTTAGTCTGGGCGTTGAATAGACATTGCGTTGCTCGAGCCAATGCATAATTTAGCTTTGGCTCGAGCAGCTTTACCCTTTTAAGCGCCTGGTCGCAGGTCCGTAACTCGAGTTTAGTACGGTGTCTATTTAGCTCACATATCCGCGAAATGCCTAGGGACAAGTAAGCCACTCTCCGCATAATGCATCATACAGCAGCCAATGTAGAAGGCAGCCAATGTAGAAAGCAGCCAGGGCCTCTACACAGATTGACTGTCTACTCTGTGGTGGTCGTTTCTCTTAGTTGTAGTGCTGATTAGCCACGCAAATTATTATACTCTATACAAGTCTATATTGCAGCGTGGCCAGATTGCAGCGTGGCCAGATTGCAGCGTGGCCAGATTGAGGCGTGGCCAGATTGAGGCGTGGCCAGATTGAGGCGTGCCCGGCGCGCGGGGCAGTAGCAACGTGTCCACGAAAGATCAGCCCTTCAGCATGGCCTTGCTGCTCTCCTTGATGCTCTCGTCGAACAGGGCCTCGGGGTCTCTTTTCGTGAACAACTGCTGCACGCGCAGGGCAAAGAAGATGACGTCGGCGCCGAGAAGGAGCAGCCTGCGGTAGAGCCAGTCGAGGAGCCGGTAGACGAGCGGCGCGTGCACGGAGCCGCGCAGCGTGCGCGGGTCGCCCGACGCGGGCACGCTAAGCGCCTCGTCGACCAGCAGCTTTATGCGGTTCACGGGCGAGCCGTACATGTGGTTGAGGCCCTGCAGAATGCGCTGCGTGCGGCCGACGAAGATGAGCTCGAGCGGGATGCGCTGCGTGTCCTTGAGGAACTCCCGGAAGCGCGCGGCCTGGCGCTCGTTGTCCTCGAACGACTTCGACTGCTCGGGGTCCTCGCTGTAGGGCTGCAGCATCGTGGCCGACGCGAACAGCTCAGTGTCGCCGAACCCCCACTCGCTGCTGATGCGCGCGACCTCGGGCGTGTCGCGGCGGAACAGGGCGCGCCAGAGCTGCGCGTACTCCATGCGCAGCTTCTCGCCCATGTACACGTAGAGGCCGTGGTCGAGCATGACGAGCTGCTGGCGGCCGTTTTCGTAGCGCAGGAGCCAGTTACCCGGGTGCGGGTCCGCGTGCACGACGCCCCAGTCGAACGCCTCCTTCGTGAGGATCTTGAAGACGACGGTGAGGGCCTTTTTCACGTCGAAGCGCTCCTTCACGAGCTCGGGCTTTGTGAGCGAGACGCCGTCGATCCACTCCATGACGAGCACGCGCGGCGTGCTCAGCTCCGGGTAGACGCGCGGGATGTATACGTGCTTGCGCATGTCGGCGTCGCCGGCCACGAGGTCGCGCATTGTCTGCGTGTTCTTCAGCTCGATGGAGAAGTCCGTTTCCTGCTGGACCTGGTCCGCGATGTAGCGCGCGACGAAGTACATGGGCATTTTGAACACGTACTTGTCGTAGACCCACATGAGCGCCTTGTACGTGCCGAGGTCCCAGCGCGTGGACTTGGGGATGTCGGCGTGCTGGATCTTGAGCGCGACCTTCTCGCCCGAGCCGCGCAGCCACGCCTCGTGCACCTGCGCAATGGACGCCGACGCAACGGCCTGCTCGTTGATGCGCTCGAACACGTCGTACGGGTCGGTGCGCAGCTCGCTGCGCAGCGTCTCGAAGCACTCGGCCCACGTGTCCTGCGGCGCGTCGTCAAACAGCTGGTTCAGCAGCACGCGGTACGGACCCGGCAGCATGCCGCCCTGCACGGCAATGGACTGGCCCATCTTCACGTAGAGGCCCTTGTTCTGGATGATCACGTTGTACATGCGCTCGGCCGTGCGCTGGTGCAGCGCGTCGATGTCGTTGCCCTCGGCAAAGTGCAGCTTGTAGTCGATGCCGATGCGCGCCGCCCAGTACACGGCGGACGCGGTGCGCGCCATGGCGCTGCGGTTGAACGCGCGGTCCCACACATAGAGGGCCCCGACACCGGCAGTGCCTCCGATGGCCAGATTACGCAGCGCACGCCACGCTTTGCCGGCCATGATCGTAGACGAGGGATCGGTGGCGAGACGATAATGCTGCCCCCCGGCTTATAGATAGGCGATCACCTGAGCGTCGATCGCCCGCGGCGAGGCAGCACGCAGCGCGCGGCCCGGCGCCGCCCCAGATCGCGCTTCGCCCAAAATATGCGCTGGCCGGCCGCCGTGAAGCACTGCGAGCCTGTGGCAGAGCTGGCGGGCTGCGTGCGCGCGCCGTCGCGCTTGGTTCGCGGCGGCAGCGGCTTGTGTGCACGCGTCAGCACGGCTGGCATGCCATTGAGGCGCCAAGCCGCCCAGACCCCGCACAGGCGGCCGTGGCGGTCAATGTGTGCGAGCCGGTGCCTGGCCAAGCAGCGGCGCAGGCCTGTAGGCGGTGCGCAGCGCGGACGCGGAGGGCGCGCAGTGACGGTAGGTCGCTGTCGCTGGGAGGGCCGGTATACGCTTAGCGCGACTAAGAGGCCGCGCGGCGGGATACTTATGCTCAGCGAGTGAAAAATTCAGTCGCTAATGGCGTCGCAAGTATTGTACATTCACCGCCCGTACCTGACCGGCGGGCCCGCGCGCCACGCGGTGCAGTACCCGAAGAAGGTTGTTGTGCAGGCGAAGGCGCTGTTTCAGATCCTGGCGCACGCGGTGCGGCGCAAGCCCGGGCAACAACGCGTGATTGGCACGCTGCTGGGCACGCGCAGCGAGGACGGCAGCGAGGTCGAGGTGAAGACGGCGTACATCATTCCCGTGACGGAGGATGCTGCCGAGGTGCAGGTCGACATCAACTACCACCTTGAGATGTACAACCTGCTGCGCAAGGCGCACCCCGGCGCCGTGATTCTCGGCTGGTACGCGACGGCGCCCGAGCTGAACAACCTGTCGGCGCTCATCCACACGTTCTACTCGCAGGAGTCCGGCACGGCGCCGCACCCGGCCGTGCACCTCACGATCGACCCGCGCGCGGACGGCATCGAGCTGCAGGCGTACGTGACGTCGCCCGTGTGGGCGGCGCCCGAGAACAGCGTCGACGGCAACTGCATTTTTGTGCCCGTGGCGCACGCCGTGAAGTTCGACGACACGGACGCGCCGGCGCTCGCCGCGGCGACGACGGCCGAGAGCGCCGAGGGCGGCGAGGTGCTCGGCCTCGCCGACACCGTCGACGAGGCGCTGCGCGAGGTGCTTGAGCAGCTCGACGCCGTGGCGGCGAAGGTCGCTGCCGCGCGCGCCGCGCCGAGCCCCGAGCACGACGCGCTCGCGCGCTTCCTCTTCAAAACGCTGTCGACGGCGCCGCTCCTCGAGGCGCCCTCCACGGCGCCGCCGGCCAAGAGCGCCGCCGCGCCGGCCGCGTACGACCCGCGCTCGGCCATGTTCAACGCGCACCTCCGCGACCTCGTCGCCATGGTGAACCTCACGAACAGCATCAAGTGGCAGGTCCAGCTCACGAGCGAGGTCTCGTCGACGCTGGCCGCCAAGGTATCTATTTAATATTAACTCAAGTGGTTCTCTTTTCCCCCCATTTTTTTGTTTCGTTTTCCTTTGTTGCGTTTCCTATAAAAAAAAAATTACTGGTCGATATCAAACAGCGGGCTGATGGCGCCGATCTCGATGAGCTCGCCGAGCAGGTCGTACGGGCCGTCGTCGAGCGTCTGCGCCCGGGTTAGTCGGCCTTAACCGCACGCCTAGCGGCACACACCCCAACGTGTTGGGG
>JANIVK010000178.1:0-14029 GCA_030555795.1 Entelexis sorbosivorans | reverse complement strand
GGGCGCCGCGTCGCCAGCCGCCGGCGCCTCTGGCGTCGCCTCCGTCTTCACCTCGGCGTCTGCGCCCGGCGCGCGGCGCGGCGCGTCAGCCTCCTTTTTGGCCGCCTCCGCCTTCACGGCCTCGGCCCGCTCAGCGGCGCGCACGGTGCGCCCGACGGCCGCCGCCACAGTCTGCGGGTCGGCAAGACTCGACAAGAATGCAAGCACGCTGAGCACAGGGTTCTCCTCGCGCGAGAATGGAATGTGCGTCGTGTTGTACTTCAGCGGGCCCAGGTTCTCGGAGCTCGCCTTGTCCTCGACCGTCTGCTGCAAAAACTTGAGAATGACCTCGGACTTGTCCTTGCCCACAATCGCGGCCACGGCGTCCCAGTCGTGCGGGTACCGCTCAATGGCCTCGAGCATCGTGCGCTCCTCCTCCTTTGTCCACGCCTTGGATCCGTCGGCCGCGGCTTGTGAGTTCGACGATGCGTCGGCCCCGCCCTTGTCTGCTGGCGTCGCGCCGGCACTTGCGCCGGCGCTCGCGCCTGCGTGTGCGCCGGCATGTGAGTTTGTGTGCGCCGGCCCTGGTCCTGATCCTGATCCTGGTGCGGGGCCGGCCGAGTTCCTGGCTTCGCTTGCTGTCGAGGCTGCCGCAGCGGCCGCCGCGGCTGCTGCTGGCGAGTTGGATGCGCGCGGACCAGCCGATCTGAGGTGCGGGGATTTGGAGCCCAGCGGTCCTGCTTGCGGTCCTGCTTGCGGCCCGGCTTGCGGCCCGGCTTGCGGCCCGGCTTGCGGCCGCGACTCGGAGGCGCGCGAGCCGTTTTGGGCCGGAATGGGCTGCAGCGCGGGGTCTTTCACGCCTTCGTAGATCTGGAACGGGAACATGCCGCGCGGCGTGTCGTACTTGACCTGCCAGTGGCCCGTGAACGGCGGCGCCACGCTCGCCGGCCGCGCCTCGGCGTCGACCTGGTAGTTGATGAGCCCCCACTCGTCGAGGAAGTGGTGCACGCGCATGATCGTCGCCGCGTCGCCGACGAGGTTGCGGCGGCACGCCGTCACGGTGAGGTACTCGACGGGGTTCAGCCGGTAGGCGTTGACCATGAAGTTGCGGTACTTCACGTAGACCTGCGGCGTCTTCGAGCGGTTGCGGTTCGTAAAGAACTCGGGCAGCGACTCGCGCTCGACGTCGGAGATGCGCGTCATGCTGAACCACGACGAGTAGCTCGGAATTACGACCGTGTGCCGCTGCGGAATCGCGTCCTTCTCGGGCACGGGCGCACCCTTGGCGGGCCCCGCCGCCTCGCCCGTGGGCTGCGACGCCTGGCCCGGCTCGGCCTTCAGGCCCGGCTGTGGTGCGCGCGCCGCGTCGTCTGCACTCTGCGGTGCAGCTGCGCCAGCGTCTTCCTGCGCTAAGTCTTCGTTTCGTGCATCACTGCCGTTCACGGCCGGCGGCGTGGCCTTTTCCGAGCCCGCGCGTGGCGCGTCCTCGTGCGCCGCTGCCGCCGCCGCCGCCGACGCTTCTTCGTTCGTTGCAGTCGCGAGCGACGCGTCCTCGTGGTCCATATGGTCTTCAGCCTCGGCGCCGTTCTGCTCTGCGTCAGGCGCGGGCTCGTGCGCGGGCTCGTGCGCGGGCTGGCGCGACGCCTCGTCCGCGGCACCGGGCGAGCCGAAGTCGTCGTCGTCGCCCGGCAGGGCCAGCGCGTCGGCCGGCGCATCCTGCAGGTCCTCGTGCTCGTTCCCGAACTCGCCGAGCTTCATGTAGGCGTCCGGCGCCGGCGCGTTCGGCGCGTCGGGCGCGTCGAAGCCGGCGTCGAAGCGCGCCGCGCTGTTGTCCGCGAACTCGCTATTGTGCGACTCCAGCACCGCGGGGCTGGGGCCGAGACCTGCGTGCGGATCCGGCGAGTCGTGCAGGTGCGGCAGATCGTGGCCGGGCAGCGCGCCGGCGTCAGCGCCGGTGTCTACCGGCGCGGCCGGCGGCGGCGCGTCGTGCTCGTCGTGCGCGACGGCCGAGTCCGCGGGGGAGTCGCCAAACATGCCCGAGAACATTGCACTGGCGCTGTTTGCGTCGGCCCCATTGGAGATGTCGTCGAAGTCGTACGCCCCGTCGAGATCCATGGCCGCGTCTCGTGTGCCTGTCGCGCTGCGGACGACGCCAGAAGGCGGCTGATGGCGACTCATCTGTTAGTCAGCACGAGCGTCAGGTGAGCCGCGCATCTGCTGCGTGGGCCAGCCACTATTCTGGCCAGGCCGCGCGCGCGCCGGCACGCGCACACACACCTGGCGTGGTCCGCCACGAGTCGAGATGGCGACGGCGCCGTGCTCTTGCTTTGAGAAGAGGTCAGGGGTTCGACCTTGGGAGAACAATATGCCGCTGTGCTTCGCCGCGGCTACGATCGCCGGGTTAGGGGCTGCGATCTAGGCGGAGGGTAATTGCCACAGCAGATATGCTGCTCGCCCTCGCCGCGGCGCGGCTAACCGCGGCGCCGGCAAGGCGCCCGTGTAAAGCAGCGGCTGCGAGGCGGGTCCTGGCCCCTTCGCTCAGAACAGTGGGCGTACGTATTCGGCGTAGATTAGCGCCAATAGGGCCGCGCGCAGACCGGCGGAGGCGCGCGCGCGCGCGCTTCAAGCGCGGCTACGGGCTCAATTGCTCGCCGCGCACACAGTAGTCGCAAACAATCGTAATATATAGCGGTGTTATGGCGGGTTTATAGTCGGCTGGCCCACTCGCACTGGGCCCTCTCCTTAATAGGGCTAATTATGCCCCCCACCAATCGTAAATATGGGCGACGTAGCCCGCCCTGCAGGGGCCCCTGTGCGAGGAAAGTCTGCCGATGGCGTCCAGTATAGGGTTATGCAGCCTGCGCTGCGTCGAGTATGCACGCGGCTTCGATGCCCATTATTCGACGCAGGCGCCCCGATGGGGCAGTTGGGAGTGAGTAGTAAGTACGTAAGTAAAAAAGTGAATGTGTGTATGTGTGTGTGACTCAGCTCTGAGTCATACGGCTACCGACTACGGTAGCGCTTATCGGGGCGACGTGCGCTCGCGCGCCATTACATTACCGCTATCGTCCCCTCTTTGGCCGCGCGGGCGTGGTGGGGGTCGCGATCAAAAGTACCCGCAGCCGGAATGACTCCTCACCATACGCGCCCATAGTCAGCCCCACAGCCCGCGCAGACCCCAGCGTAGACCCCAGCGTAGACCCCCGACGACATGAGCACGCTAGCCACCTCGTACCTGCAGGCGCTGATTCTGCACCCCGTGCGCACGAAGGCGCTCACGTCCGGCACGTTCAATGGCCTGTCCGAGCTCATCGCCGCCGTGCTCGCCGGCGACCGCGACCCGAAGTACGGGTACCTGTCGCCGCGCGTGCCGAAGATGGCGCTCTACGGCTTCCTCGTGTCGGGCCCGCTCTCGCACTACCTCGTGGACCTCGTGCAGCGCGCGTTCCGCAAGTCGAAGCGCGGCTGGACGACGAACGTGGCGCAGATTGTCGCGCTGAACCTGCTCGTGAACCCGATTCTGGCCACGACGTTCATTGCGTGGATGTCCGTGCTGGCCGGTGCGCGCTCGTTCCGCGACGTGTACGTGCGCGTGCGCGCGAGCCTGTGGCCCGTCGTGCGCTCGCAGTGGGTGTCGTCGCCGCTGCTCATTGCGTTTGCGCAGAAGTACGTGCCGAAGCTCGCGTGGACGCCCGTGTTCTCGTTCTTCGCGTTCCTGCTCAGCATCTACCACAACACGGTCGTGCGCCGGCGGCAGCAGCAGCAGCAGAAGGCGGCAAAGAAGGACTAGACGCCCGACTCGCGCCCGGCCAGCGGCCGCGCGCGCGGGCTGGCGCTGCAATTCGAGCCGGGCGCTGGTGCCGCCCGTCGCGCACACTGCCCCTGCAGACTTGAGGCTTGGCACTTGTGTGGGCTCGAGCTCCGGCGCCGCTGCCGCCCGCCCGGTCACGCAGGAGGCGCGCCGTGGCGGCGGCCGTGACGCCCCGGCATCGCGGCGGCGCTGACGTAGATTAGATACTCCGCAATACTCGTTAACCGTTGGCGCTTACGCGCGTACGTATTTTGCCGGCGTCCCCGATACGATAGGGCTGCTTGCCTTGCGCGCGTGCCCTACTGCAGCGCGGCGATAGCGGGCACGACGTGACCCGCAAGTTGCGCTGGATGAGCCAAGCGTGGCCAGATGCGGATAGTATAGTCTGGCGCCATTGGCGCCATTCGAGCGCCCCGACGCGGGCGACCCGCCCATGGCCTATTCTGGCGGCGTTGTGCGCCGGCGGCGTCTGCACGCACGCAGCGCGGGTGTGCCGAATTTGGATCCGCCGCCCACGCCGCGACGCAATTGGCGATTACGTGCCCGCAGGACGCCCCGCCCTTGCCCTGCTGATTCGGGATCCGGAAGCAGCAGCGACGGCGCTGAATGGGTGGGTATTGCTGTACGAGCGACGATCCCCACCGTGTAGAGTAATGGCACCTCCCAGCGGGGTATGTCACGTGCTCGTATCAGGTTGAGGTCTGCGACTGGCAGAAGCCACACGCGCAAGCATAATAACCCTCCCGGTCGCAACTCATGCATAAGCAGGGCACGTCGGCCACCGCTAACCTAAAAGCCTGTGGGGAGGGCGAGGCTAAGCCATTCTTCGTGGTTGCCGCGTCGCGTGCCTTGCTGTGCGTGGGGCAGGCTCGATACGCGCCTGATCACCCGCGACATGGCGCGCAGACGCTGCCCGAATTGCCCAAAGTTGGCGCGAGGCACGGACCGGGTGCGGCGTAACTCTAAAAGGCGCGTGTCGTCCGCCCTCACGGCGGCGATCGGCGACTCCAAGCAACGCCCGCGCTTAGTATCCCGCGCCAGTGGGCGCGCTGCTGGTCTAAACACCCGTGGAGCCAGGGTTACGCAAGGAAGGATGCGCAGAGTGCATATGGGCGACTGCGAGGGTGCGCGCGGGCGTCATTCTCCGCTGGGCACACCTGCATCGATTACCTAACGCATACATGAAGCAGCAACATCTGCTGCAGCCTGCAGAATCTACGCCTAATCCTCAAACAGTTTATATATCCACCCGGATCCCCAGTTGACCGACCGCGAAGGTTGTCTCATTTCTGCTGCTCCCCTGGCCACTGATTGCATCCTCTAGTTGGCCGCGCAGTTCGTCTATTGTTCACAAAGACCAGCAGCCGCATTGATTCTTCCATACTCCCTCCCTTCCTGGCTTCCTAACCGGCACCAACATAAAAACACATGCAGAGCACTATGATTCTCCACGCGCTGCGTCCCTTCATCGGCACGGAGCGGGGCCAAGTATCTGTCGGCATCGACCGCGAGGTCATTCTCCTCAGCGACACGCACTGGTACTGGTGGTTCGTGCGCGACGGCAAAACCGGCTGCGAGGGCTTTGTGCCGGCAGAGATCCTCGAGCTTCCAAACGAGCGGCTGGCCCGCCTCAACCGGCAAATGAACATCCACCTGCCGAGCTCGCCCCTCGAGCCCGCTGCCGGCGCGAAGCACAAGCGCCGAAAGAGCGTGCACTTCGCCGACTTCGAGGCGCCCGCGGCGCGCAGCTCCATCGACTCGCTCGCGTCGCTCGACTACGACGACAGCTCGCCCGTCGACTCGAGCGACTCCGAAGAGTCGCTTGTGTCGTCCCTCGACTCGGACCGCGGCCTCTCGCACCTGCAGCTCGACGACATGAGCGCGAAGGACGACGGCAGCGAGCACGTCCTGCGCATCCGCGCGCCACAGGGCGACCTCGACGAGCTCGACGTATACTCGTCGCGGGCCGTCTGCACATGAGTCGGGTGGCTACGCCGACCCCGCAGGGCGGCGGCCTAGGCGAAGGCGCTGGCGCTTAATTGTGTGGGCTGTCCGACAGCGGTGGTGGTGTCGCACCCTCGTTTTGCATCGGGACAACAACGTCTCTATTTATCTCTATTTTATCTCTTATGGCCATTCGTTGCGTCGTATAAGTTTCTCTAATCTTAATCTCATTTCTCCGAACAATCTCAAATCAAATCTCGCCGAACACACTACTCGCAGCAATAATGGCCGAGCGCTATCGGCGAACCGCTGCCGTATCGTGCATAGCGCGCTCGCGGAATCCCGAGATCGACAGCGATACCACCACTCGACGACACCTATCGTTACATTATCATCACGTGAGGAATGGCTGCAGCGTGCCCTAGCGTTGCTGCATCTGCATCTGAGCCCACGAAGTTAGTCAGGGGCCGTGCAGCGGCGCAAAAAGCTTTGATCGGTCGTCTTGCAGCGGCTCGCACCGGCTTTTAGTGCCGCATCAATTTCAAAAAGTGTGAGTCGTGCCATCGTGTGCGGGAAATTCGTTTAAACACTGCTGCGGCAGGTTTTGTTTTTCCCAAAAAAAATAACGCACTGAGCCGCAGGCACACATATGTCTCACGCATGTATCGAAGCGATTACAGTGAATGACTAACGCACACAACTAACCTCGTCCATTCTGCGCCGAAGGAACGCGCAGACTCACGTAGGGCACATACGCAGCATAGGGTACTGTGCTAAACAAGGAGACGAGTTGCGCTTATGGACCTCAGCCGGTCCGCCTGCTGCGTCGCGTTGAAGGCCGAGATCGTACTGTTTACGCTCTTTGGAACAAGCGATGTTTTTTGGAACAAGCGACGAGCTGCGTCGGCTCATGCGTAGCTGCGTGACTGCTTACAGAGGTTGTCCGTGTCTTGTGTTCGCGTCTTTGTGACTCTCATATCGGTTTCCTGGCTAGCACGCCGGCAAGGCGAGAGCCTACTCGCCAATCACTACTGCCTAAATGCATTTTCATCGCTGAGGCTGCAGGGGTACGCGCGGAAGCGCCGCGAGAGCTTTAACTTCGTCTTTGCCCTTGTACTGGCACGCGTCAGGCACTGAGCCTGAGCCTGCTCTTTCGTTCGCCTCGGCGCCATCAGCGGCGGCACTTGGTACGCGCGGCCCGTATAATGTGGACGGGCCGCACGTCTGCGCGCCATCCTACCCAATACCCGTACCCCATAAGCATTTGTAAACACTGGCGGCGCTAGTCTGCTCTAGTCGACTTCGCACGTCGAAGACCCCGCTGCTCAGCAGCGTTAATCGAGCACTCTTCGGCGCCAGAGGCACCGGCAAGAAATCTGAGTACTGAGCATTACAATATTCGCCTTCAGCAAGAGTTCAATGCGCGCCCCGAATTCGAAACAAGGTAGGCAGCCACAGGGGTTCCTCGCCTGGCGTGCAGTGGGCTGGCGACCTATATTGCGTCCCGCACAGTACGACTCCGTATCACCGCAGAGGCAAATTTCTTTGACAGCATGTTCCGGCTAAAAGAAGGCCGTGCAGGGCTGTGCTCTTCTTGTCCAATTTTTTTTTTAATAAAAACTTAGGCGCTACGGCAGTATTGCATGACTCTCTCACTTTCGCTGGCTTCTGCTGGGCCCAGACGTCTGTCATCCCTATTCTCATAAGCACAGTCCGGCGTCAATGTCGGCGGCGCGTCCCATTTCTCTTGCGAGCGCGTGGTTCCGCAGCCAGCGTATGCGAGGAGGACGTTGCAACCCCCGCCCCGTACGTATAGCGGCGCGACGCCTCACGGTGGAGCCTCGCAACGAGCGCTGGCGCCGCAGCAATGGGCCGGCCCCGCAATTTCGAGCCGTGCGTTAAAGACGGTCTGGAAAGGCAGTGCGAGGCTGCTGGCGCGCCGGCCGGCGGCGCTGCCGCGCGCGGCGACCCCGCACACACTTAAGAAGCGTCTTTGTCACGCGGCGCCGGGTCTTAGCTCGCCCGCACTTTTCTAGGACTCTTCCTCACACACGTGACGCAGCGTGGAATCTTCATCCTTCGCTATGTGGACGCCGGCGAGTGAGACACTGAGCAGGCTAGCCGTGCTCTTCCAGGAGTCCAACAACGGCGCGCGGGACCACCGCCAGCAGCGCATCGATGCGCGGCGGCAGGTCGAGGCCGCGCGCCAGCAGCCGGACCTGGCGCAGTACCTTGTGTACCTGCTCGTCGAGCGCCCGCCGCAGCTGCCCGCCGCCGCGACAGAGGCCGTGCGCGCTACAGCCGGCCTGTGGCTCAAAAACATCCTCATATTCGACTGGCAGCGCCTGCCGGGCGACGCCGTCGCCTACGTGCAGCAGATGGTCACGCGCGGCCTTGGCGACCCGCACCAGCTCGTGCGCAACGCAAGCTCCATTGTTGTGACGACGCTCATCTCGAAGGTCGGACTGCAGGGCTGGCCGCAGCTGCTGCCGGAGCTCGTGCAGGCCATAGACTCCAGCGCGCCGGGCGACGCTGTGCAGGAGGGCGCCATGAGCGCGCTGGCCAAGGTCTGCGAGGACTCGGCCGGCCAGGTCACGCAGGACGAGGCGCTTGTGTCGCAGCTCGTGCCGAAGCTCATTGCGTTCTGCGAGTCGCCGAGCCCGAAGGTGCGCTCGCAGGCCGTGTTCTGCCTCACGCAGTTCGTGCCCCTCGGCTCGCAGGCGTTCCTCATCCACATAGACGAGTTCATGCACGCGTGCTTCGCGCTGGCGCAGGGCGACACGAACGCCGACACCATGTCGAACATCTGCGGCGCCTTCAGCATGCTGCTGCTCGCACGGCCGGACAAGATCGCGCCGCACCTGACGGGCGTCGTGCAGTTCTGCCTGCACTGCCTGCGCTCGCCCGAGGAGTTCGTGGCCCTTGAGGGCGCCGAGTTTTTGCTCGCGCTCGCCGAGTCCGACGCCGACTCGGAGACGCTGGCGCCGTACTTGTCGTCCATTCTGCCGGCCGTGCTCGAGACGATGGTGTTCTCGGACGAGGACGTGTTTGTGCTCGAAAGCCTGGCCGAGGACGACAGCGCGCAGGCCGACCGCGACGAGGACATCCGGCCGACGCTGCCGAAGTCGCGGCGCGGCCACGGGCAGCGCGACGACGACAGCGACGACGAGGACGACGAGTTTGAGTCGTCGCTCGAAAACTGGAACCTGCGCAAGTGCTCGGCCGCGACACTCGACCAGTTCGCGCAGCGCGAGCCGGCGCAGACGCTGAGCATTGTGCTGCCGCACCTGCTGCAGCGCATTGCTGCGCAGCAGCCGTGGCCCGTGCGCGAGAGCGCCGTGCTTGCGTTCGGCGCCATTGCGCAGGGCTGCGTCGCCGTGAACGAGGTCGCATTCGTGCCCGAGCTCGTGCCGTTTCTGCTCGACCTGCTGCGCAACGAGCACGCGTCCATCCGCGAAATCTCGTGCTGGACGCTGAGTCGCTACGCCGCGCACGAGCAGCTCGACGCGGCCGTGCTCGAGGGCGTGCTCAAGTGCATGCTCGACGTGAACAAGCGCGTGCAGAGCGCCGCCTGTGCGGCGCTGTCGACGCTGGCCGAGGCGGCGGGCCCCGCGCTCGAGCCGTTCGCCGGCGAGCTGTTCAGCCACCTGCGCAGCTGCTTTGCCAAGTACCAGGCAAACAACCTGCTGTCGCTGTATGAGTGCGTGCAGAGCGTGGCCACGGCCGTCGAGGGCGCCGTGCAGCAGCAGCCGGACCTTGTGCGCGTGCTCATGGAGCCCATGCTGCAGCGCTGGGCCGTTGTGGCCGACGACGACCGCGAGCTGCTGGCCATGCTCGAGTGCCTCAGCTTTCTGGCCATGGCCACGGGCCCGGCCTTCGCCGAGCACGCGCCGCCCATTTTCGAGCGCAGCATTCTGCTGGCGCGCGAGAGCCTGGTTCTGCTCGAGCGCGCGAAGCTCGACCCGCTGAACGTCGACGCGCCCGAGCCCGTCGTCGTTGTGTGCGCGCTGGACATGATCGACGGCCTTGTGCAGGCGCTGCACGACGAGGGCATGGCGCCGCTGTTTGCCGCGCAGGAGCAGAGCACGCAGACGACGATTCTGGATCTCGTGCGCTCGGGCATTGCGACGGGCGACCTCGAGATCCGCCAGAGCGCGCTGGCGCTCGTTGGCGACCTTGCCATCTACTGCTTTGCGTCGCAGCTGCTGCCGACGCTGCCTGCGCTCGTGCCCGAGCTTGTGGAGCAGATCGACGTGCGCGAGATCGAGGACAACGTCATGTACGAGCCCGTGGGCGACAACGCCATGTGGGCGCTGGCCGAGATCGCCATGCAGCACGACCAGTTCTCGCTCGAGCCGTGGTTCAACGAGCTGTTCCAGCGCCTCGGCACGGTGCTGTGCTCGCCGGCCGTCATCAGCCCGACCTTGCTCTCGAACGCGGCGACGGCGATTGGCCGCCTCAGCCTCGGGCTGAGCCAGCTCGTGGCGCCGCACCTGCGCATATTTATTGGCAAGTGGCTCGACGTGATCATGGACGTCGACTCGACCCTCGAGAAGGACACGGCGCTGCAGGGCATCTGCCTCGTCGTGGCCGCGAACCCGTCGGCGCTCGAGATCGCCGACCTGCAGCAGTTCCTCAAGGTGCTGGCCGCGCACTTCACGGCGACGCCGCCGCTGAAGGAGCTTGTGAGCAAGGTGCTCGAGGGCTACAAAAATTACCTGCCGAACTTCCAGGACGTAATTGAGAGCCTGCCTCTGGAGTTCAAGCAGCAGCTCCGGTCTATGTATTCGATCTAGAAGCTATTTACATTCGGCATTGCATTAAGCACCATTCCCTGTGCCCGGCTCCGGCTCGGCGCGGCGTCGTACTTTTCATGTGTGAACAACAGCCGTAGCACACGCGCGGCGTATTTGCTGTGCCTGCAGGCTAAAGCGGCGGCTGCTAGGCCCGTCGCGCACGCACTGACTACTACTAGGTGGGTGGTGGCCTGTGCGCGCCCGCCCATTTCGGAGTAAGCGTATGCCGGTGCCGCGCGTCGGCACACCTAATCCCTTAGTCATGCACACTCCCCAATCACGACGGCGCCTTTATCCTGACTAGTCCCCCGTTTCCTCACACCACAACTAAAAAACCACAAAGCAACTGCCAAACATGGGTCACGGCGGCTGGTGGGTGTCCCCGAAGCAGAAGTACACGGTGCGCTACGGCCTCGCGCCGAACGCGCAGAACCCCTTCAAGGGCGCGGCCTACAACGCCGTGTTCAACACGTTCCGCCGCGTGAAGGGCCAGTTCCTGTTCCTCGCGCTGCCCATCGGCACGTACCTCTACCTCTGGAACTGGGGCACATCATACAACGAGTGGCTTTACACGAAGGCGGGCCACGCGAAGCTGAAGACGCTCGAGTAAGGCGCCGAAACGCGCACGCAGAGGCAATGGCCGCCGACTAGGTTGCCCGTGGGGCGCGCCGCCCTGGCGAGGCCCGCCCGCGCCGGCGCGGCCATAAGCTCGTAAAAGGAATAACCACTAGTAGATTATGCATGTCGTCATGACGCGGCCCAGGCGGGCGCAGCGCGCGATCGCGCCCGCGCGTGCTTAATGTAGTTTGTCTTAGCGCGCGCACGCTTGTGCAGGCTGCACTAACGCCTGCGTGGGCTCAGCTACGGCCAAGCGGCTGCCCGGCGTGCTTAAGCTCGCCCGCGCCGCGGCCCTGGCCGAGCCTATTTCGGGAGGCGCGCATTTAGCACGCAGAGTCTACGCAGACGCTGGGCAGGCGAGCCAACTCTGTGCTTAAAGCCGGCCAACGACGAGTCGTGGCGGCGCGGGCGGCACGGGCGGCTCGTGTCGTCAGGCGCGCTGACTCGAGCCGGGGGTGGGCCCGGCCGCGCTGCGCGGAATGCGCGCGACAAGCTCACGGTTTGGCCTGCAGACGCAATGAAAGTCAATTATAAGCTCTTGCCGGCTGGTGGTGCTGTTTAGACAACTATATAATGCGGCGCCGGGCGCTGTGAGTTGCTGAGCACCGCGACCGTCCCTTCTTTAACCGTCTCCCCCACACAAACCCCGTCCTCCAATGCAGACCACGCTCATCACGCTTGCCGCCCTTGTTTCCTCGGCTGCGGCCTTCAACCCGTTCTTCGACTTCGGAGGCAACCGCGGCGGCTACGGCAACAACTACTACGGCTACCAAGCGCCGGGCTACGAGTACCCGCCGTACGGCCCGCAGTACGCTGCGCCGCAGTACGCGCCGCAGTATGCTCCGCAGTATGCTCCGCAGTATGCGCAGCCGCAGTACGCGCAGCCGCAGTACGCGCCGCCGCAGCAGCAGCAGCCGCAGGGCTACGGGCCCGGCTACTACGCGCCGCCGCAGCAGCAGCAGCCGCAGGGCTACACGAACCAGGCCGCGCCGGCCACGGAAGTGGCGCAGGTGTCGGCGACGGCGCAGGCTGCCGCGGCCAAGCCGACGGGCAGCGAGTAGTTAGACTTGTTTAGTTAGACTTGCCCTGCCGGGCGCGCTATGCCCCGGAACGGAAATAGTTTAGTATAAGGTCTAGGACCGCTTTTGTACTGCCGGCGTGAGCCTTTCCTATTGCGGCAGTCAGCGTGCGCGCGGCCGCCGCGCGCCGCGGCCGCGCATATATATGCGTGGCCCGTCTATTAAAGGCGGCGCCAGCTCCATGAATCTTTGTGCCATTGTTCTGGCACTCACCGCCCTCAGCTATGCAGACTCAGCCCCCGCCAGCCCGGCGCCGCGTGCGGCCGCCGCGCCACCCGCTAACGTGGCCGGCGCGCAAAGCGTTCCGAGTGGCGCGGCCGTTCCTCAAGGCGCCGCTTTTGCCGGCCAAGCTGGCGGCCAAGGCGGCCAAGGCGGCGACCGCGCCGTTGCGGGCAGTGCCCGTGGCTACGATTTTGCACCTGGCGCAGGTCCTAGTGCTCTAGGCCGGGACGCGGCGCTGTCGGGCGCCGCGCACGGCAGCAGCGGCCAGTTTGTGCCGATGCCTGGCATTGCCTATGCGCAGGAGGCGGCGCGCGTGCCGCTGCAGCACGCGCCGCCGCCGCCGCTACAGCAGCAGCGGCAGCAGCAGCAGCAGCAGCAGCCGCAGCAGTTCCGCCCGGCGCAACTGCAAAGCGGCGACTCGCAGGGGCTCATTCGCGGCGACGTGTTTGGCCTCGTCACGCTGAGCGACGACAAGAGTGCGGACGGCGTCAACGGCGAGACGGTCGTCATCTACAAGGACGGCACGCTCGGCGTGAACGAGCCGAACAGCCCCGGGTACCTGTTCCAGGGAACGCTTCTGCCCGAGTACGAGCTGCTCATTGTGCCGGAGCCGCTCGCCACGGTGAAGCTCAACGAGCAGAAGGTGCTGTTTGTGAACGACTCGCTGTTCAACCCGGCGCCCATCTTCTCGTCGCAGGAGTGGACGCTGCACATGAGCAACGGCCGCGCCGTCGTGTGCCCGTCCTGGAACTCCGTGCTTGTATTCGTGAACCAGAACGACGCGCCGCCGTGCGCCGACGCCGTGGCCGTGAGCCTGCACATTGTGCCTATCACGGTCAGCAGCAGCACTACCCGCTAATTCGCCTTCCCGTTTTTTATTTAGGACGGCGCTTAGGCGCGTCACATCTATTATTACCTCTATTATTTCAATGTCACAGTTATATATAAACAACTGCAATTCAGGATAGACGGCCGCGGCCAACGCGGTCCAAGTGGCAGCTGCTCGAGCCGCAGTTTAGCGCCGCTGTTTAGCGCCGCTGTTTAGCGGTGCTGTTTAGCGGTGCTGTTCAGCGCCACGTCGCGGCGGGTCTCCCACCCGACCCCGGCGCGGACCCTCGCCCTCGTAAACAGCGCCTCCTGCCCGCCGCAGCCACCACCCACCCACGCCTAAAGACAGCCCGCCGCGCGCCTTGGGCTGGCGCGAGTGACCCTTAATCCCACCACGCAGGCATCCATGGCGACGGTCGATAGTTGGACGGACCTTGGGTTCGCGAACCTGCAGAGCGTGCTCGACGAGCAGGGCACGAAGATTGCTGCGAACCAGGAGGAGGGCGCCGCGTCGCGGCAGGCGCTGTCGTCGAAGACGAAGGCGTTCCGCAAGCTGAGCGACGCCGAGAAGCTGACGGAGATGCGCGGCCTGCTCAAGGCGTACCAGAGCGGCATTGACGCGCTGACAACCCGCTGCCAGTTCGCAGAGTCGTGCTTCATGAACGTGTACCGCACGCTTGCGCTCGTGCCGGACCCGAGGATATCTTGATAAATATTTACTTAATGATTTACTATAAATATTACTATCTAAA
>JANIVK010000177.1:0-14249 GCA_030555795.1 Entelexis sorbosivorans | reverse complement strand
TGTCTGAACTCAGGAACAGATGCAATTTGATGGACCATAGTGTTGAATTGAGGTGACGAACGTGCGGCTGGGGTTGAAACGCGCCTTGGATGCTTGCTTGGAGCCGTTCCATTTAGGCGAACCGTCTACATCGCGGCGGGACATCACAGGGTTTCCTATTAGCGACGGAACGCAGCACCATGCACCCGGCCAGCTTGCTGCTTTCGACGGGCACGTAAGAGAACAATTATGCTTCCGCTACCTGGGCCCTACCACGTGACACCGCCGCGAAACCGGAGGGAGGGAGGAGGCAGTAGGCCGGGGTTGAGCTGAGTGCGCCCGACGCGGGGCCGCGCGCGCGTGCGCACGCCGCACGACGCGTGACGGCGGACCATCCGAAGAAACCGGTGTCTATTTTGACCGCCTTTGTGGCTGCGGCGGATGAGGCTCGCTGTGTCGACGCAGCGTTAATTCTCGTTTTATATATTCGTGCTGGGCGCGCATGCTATTTTCCTTTCTCGTACGTAGTGCTAGCTAAACTTGCCGCTGGGCCAGACCTGTCATTTGCGCCGTTTTTTTAGATGCAAATAAACGTCCAGCTGGTGAAGAGCTGGGCCTGGCCGAAGTGGTTCAGCACTGCTGCGAGTGCGCCCGTTCCATGCCCGGGCACGTGAAACACTTTGAGGCGAGTTGAGGTGTGGGCTAAGTAACTAGACACGGACTAGGGACCACAAATCACAACAACCTACTCCATAATAATAAAACGCACCTAAATGAGGACGGTTCTGGTGACAGGAACAAGCACGGGCATTGGCGAGCACATTGTGCGCCAGCTGCTGGCGCAGCACAAGGACGTGCGCGTCATTGGCGTCTCGCGCCGCGCCGCCAGCGTGCAGGACGAGCGCTACGCGCATGTGCAGGGCGACCTCACGACGTCGCAGGCGCAGGACGAGGTCGCGCGCACGGCCGGCGACCGCCTTGACGGCGCCGTGTTCAACGCGGGCATTCTGGACGCGGTTGCGCCCGTTGCGTCCGTGGACATTGACGCATTCAAGCACGTATTTGACGCGAACGTGTTCTCCGTGCTCGGCCTCGTGCAGCGGCTGCTACCGGCGCTGCGCACGGCCGGCGGCAACGCCATTTTCGTGAGCAGCGGCGCGGCGACGAACGGCTACTACGGCTGGGCTGCGTACGGCGCGTCGAAGGCCGCGCTCAACATAGTGGCCAAGACGCTGGCGAAGGAGGAGCCGAGCATCGGCGTGCTTGCGGTTGCGCCGGGCGTTGTCGACACGGACATGCAGAGCCTCATCCGCAGCTCGCATGTGCCGTCCATGGGCAGCGACGGCGCCAAGTTTTTGGAGCTGAAGAAGGCCGGCAAGCTTGTTGACCCGCGCGAGTCGGGCCGCCTGTACGCGCGCCTCGCGCTCGGGTTCGATCGCGCGCTGAGCGGCCAGTATCTGCGCTACGATGACCCCGCCATAGCTAACTAGAACCCATAGGAGCCAATCAGCGCCCCGGATCTTGCCACATGGTGCGTCCGCGGGCTGCGAGGCGCCATATGATTACCGTGAGCCCCTGCCCCTACCTCCAGTTCCGGCGGCAACCCGCGCCCTGACACGAACGGGCCTGCTGGACTCGGCAGCCATATCTATATCAGGGCAAGGCTACCGGTGCCAGAGCCGTAAAGGTGACGGCGAGACGTGGAATTTGTGCAAAAGCTGTTCAGTGACGCAGCCGATCGCAGCAGGTGCGACCAGCCTTGCCCTCTAAGCATGGAGTTCTTCGCGGAATCGCAGTGGGAGAGCAGCCACGCGTACGCGGCGGCCGCCGAGCCGCAGCACATCGACATCGTTGGCGGCGACGCAGCGCGCCTGTCGCCATTGCACGACTCCGATGACCAGCACGGCCACGGCCAGCTCGCGCAGCACTCGCAGCACTCGCAGCACTCGCAGCACGGCCAGCATGCGCAGCACGCGCAGCACGAACAGCACACACAACACACACAACACACACAGCACGCAGACCCGTCGCGCCTGACGTCCTCGGCCCACGTCGAGGACTACTCGCATTACACCCAGCAGATGCCGCGCGGCGAGGCGTCGCAGCAGTACCACGACATGCTGCTCAACGACCAGTTTCTGTCGCCGGAGCTGTCCTTGCATAACACGCCGCTGCTGTCGCCGCACGCGCTCACGCCGCTGCCGGCGTCCATGCCGCAGGACTTTACAATGCCGCCCGCGGCCGTGTCGAGCGCGCACGTCACGCCGCACCGCCGCATGTCCGGCAAGGTCTCGAAGCAGAGCCCGCCGCTGCGCTGGCGGTCGTCGAGCCTGCCGGACGACGAGTTCCGGCTCGGCGACGCCGCCCTCGACGAGCCCGTCAGCGTGGCCACGATCATGGACCTCGCGCCGCGGCCGCAGGAGGACCTTGACGAGCGCCTGCGCAGAGCCATTGCGGCAACGGCCGCGAGCTCGCAGTCGTCGTCGCGGCGCACGTCGTCCGTGGGCAGCAACAGCACGCGCGTGACGCCGCGCATCCGCCCGCGGCTCGGCAGCAGCACGGACCCGTCGCCGCTGCTCGCGCCAAGCAACCCGAGCACGAACGGCGCGCCCGCGCCAGACGAGGACGTGGACCAGGCGTTTCTCAAGTCGAACTACCGCAACCTCATGGACGGCACGCACAAGCACCTGAACTTCCCCGCGGCGGACCGCCTCACAAGCGAGCTGCGCGCGAAGAAGACCGTGCACAAGCTCGCCGAGCAGGAGCGCCGCAACCGCATGAACGTCGCCATCTCCGAGCTCAGCGGCGTCATGGGTGCGCAGAGCGACGGCTCGGGCGCCTCGAAGGCGGCCACGGTCGAGCGCGCCACGCAGTACATCCGTAAGCTCGTCGAGCGCATTCGCGAGCTCGAGCAGCGCGTCGCCGTGCTCGAGCAGCCGCGAAGACAGGAGCCGCCGCAGGATGCAGAGCCGCATACAAAGCCGGATGCAGGGCCGCATACAAAGCTGGAGGCAAGGCCGGATGCAAACCCGGATGCAAGGCCAGGCGCGAACTCGGACGCAAGGCAGGAGCGCACGGCGTCCCGAAACGTGTCGCCAGCTCAGCAATAATTATACTCTGTAGCGAGTTACGACTACACAACTACCAAAAAAAAAGAACGCCGCATTTTGTTGCCGTAGACGTGCAGTGGTAGACGTAAGATATGTATATGTATAGTCGACGTCTTTTAACGAACACAGGCCTTCTACGCCGAGGACGAGGCCTCGATGAGCTCGATGCCGTACTCCTCCTTCAGCTCCTTGCGCAGCGGCGCGGCGATCTCCTCCGTGACGGGCGCGTAGATGCCGGGCTGCTTGAACTGGCCGCGCAGAACCTGCTTCACGGCCACGGCGCAGGGCACGCCGACGGTGCGCGCCATGGCCGAGTAGCCGTTCGGCGAGCCCGTCGGGTCGCCGTTCAGGCACAGCGTCGACGTGCGCACCTCCTTCTTGCCGTTGCTCCACTCAATGCCGAACTTGTGCTGCAGCATGACGAGGTCGCGCTCGCCCTTCTCGAACTGCATCTTCTCCTCCAGCGTCGCGCACAGCGTGTCGAGCGCGTTGCCCCGCGGCGTGATCGGCTTGCTCGAGAACATGTCGAGCCACTGCAGGCCGCCAACAATGCGCTGCTCCAGCCCGGACTCGGCGCTCGCCTTCAGCGAAGGCGCCTTCGCGTCGATGGCCGCGAGCAGGTCCTCCTCGGACGCAGACTTCGCGCCAATGACCTTGGCAAAGGCCTCGTTCCAGGGGATCGCCGACTTGAGGAAGTCCTTCGGCGTGTCGTCAAGGAAGCCAAGATCAACAAGCACCTTCACAAACTCCGGGAAGCCCTGGAAGCGCAGCGTGCCGCGCACAAGGTCCTGCGCCTCGGGAATGTTGTAGCGCTCCTTGTAGGGCGTCGAGTCGCGGTTCGGGTAGGCGACAAACGCGTAGCCCGGGTAGATGTAGTACGGCTTGGCCGCCTTCATGAGCTCGGGGCCCTCAATGTCGACAATCTTGCCGTCCTTGTAGAAGCGCGCGGCGTTGCGCAGCGCCAGGAGCACACCACGCGAGCTCCACGAGAACTTGTAGCCAAGCGGGTTGTTCGAGTCCTCGGCCGCGGGCAGGCCGCCGCAGTACGACAGGAAGGACGTGATCTTGCCGCCCTGCGCGTGCACCTCGTCGATCGTCTTCACCGCGTACAGGTGGTCAATGCCGGGGTCAAGGCCAATCTCGTTCATCACGACAATGCCCGCGTCCTTGACCTTCTGCTCGAGCTCAAGCATGGCCGGCGACACATAGCTCGTCGTGACAACGTGCTTCTTGTTGCGGCACGCGCTCTCAATGACCTGCGCATGGTATGTGTAGGGAATGAGCGAGATCACAAGGTCGTGCGCGGCAATGGCCTTGTCAAGCTGCTCAACGTTGTCGACATCGACCGACATCGCCGACGCATGCTCGCCAGCAAGCGCCTGCGCCTTGGAGAGCGTGCGGCTCGCGACCGTGAGCTTAATGCCGGGCGTGGTGCTCAGAATGTCCACTGTGGGCTTGGCAACAAAGCCGGAACCAAGAAGAAGTACAGACTGCGTCATGGTGAAATATGTGCAGGAAGAGTCATCTAGCCGCCGTCGACAGATCTTCAGACCCAAAAGTCTGCACGTGATGGGACCGTGATATGGCCCCTGCCCGCCGCGTGTGGAGACGCTGGCCGCCGCTGCTTATCACACACACTACCCAGGCACTGTACAGTTACCGCATTGGGAATAGAGAACCTGGCCATTATTGCTCCTCAATGTCTGACGCCTTGCTAGAGAGACAGGCTCGGGTCATTGCTGACCTCAAACTGCGGCGCTTCATGGATCTGCGTGATCACATCCTTGAGGAGATCAAGCTCAAGCAGCAGAACCCGCTGCGCTCGTGCCAGCAGATTGTGGACTTCGCCGAGCGCACACCGGACCCGTTTAAACCGGACATACGCAAAATAAAGGTCTACGAGACCTACTGAGTGCTATTCTCAGCCTAGCGGATGCTCGTGGGGTTGTGTAACAACGCCAGGCGCGGCGGTATGGCGCTGCAACGCTCACGCACGCATTGGACCATCTACAGCTTATTAAATTTATCAGAAGTGTGATAACAAGTGTCCAGATATCTCTGTTTTGTCGCTGATAGGATTTCGTCAACATCTCCAAAGACTCTCTATACACTTAAGCTAATGCTGTGCCGCAGTTGTTGTAGTGCTTGCTTGTGCGCAGCTACCTGTCCATGCGTATGTATGTGTAGACTAGCTTCAAAGAGTTAGCAGCCTTGCCTTTAAATGACCAAGTGTTGTGAATTCAGCAAGCTATGCGACACCGTTTAAAGCGCTGAATGCCATTTTTGTCGAGAGCAATGCCACACATTATGTTGGAAAACAAGCGGGATCGTACGGGGGTCGTCAGCACAAGTGAAAAAATGCCATACGGAAAAACTCTCATTATATATCATTAAGTTAGCGAGGCCTAGGCTTTACAAGGCTCGCCACAGCGTAGAACGGGCGTGAGAAGCGGAGGTCTATCTTCGCCGGAAGGGACGCTTGCCGCGGTTATTATTGATCTTGAGTCGTTTGTAGTTCTCGGTTGGCTTCGCCGTCGATGGCAAAGCATTGTTATCCACGGGCCGCATCGTCATTTTCTTGGTTTGGCGCTTCGGACCCTTGCGCACGCGGCCAGTCCACTCCTCTGCCGCCTTTGGCGCGTCCGGCGCCGTTCCAGCGGCCGGCGCGAGTGACGCGTCGGTTGCCGGTGGTGCGGACGCTGCTTCGAGGACAAGCTCGTGCTGTCCCTCAAACTGCAAGTTCTGAAGCTCCGTTGCTTCCTTCACGAGCTCGCTTACGGACTTTGCGCGCACGGGCTTTCGCTTCACGAGGGGAGAGTCGGCTGGCGCAGGACCGCCTCGAGACGGCGACGACATGATGTTGAATATGTCTGTGCGGCGCATAAAGTAGTCTGGCGTGCGCTTGCTCATGGGCGTCTCCACCACTACTTGGTTTCCAGACGGCGTTTTGGGCGTCTGCGCCGCGTCTTGGCTGTCTGTAGTGCGCTTGGACGGAGTCTCTGGCGGCGAGAGCTCGAGGTCAAAAAGGCCGAGCGCGCGACCCTGGAACTGCGGCGTGGGGAATATTTCCGTGATTTTATTCTTCTGCGGCGTCACAGTGTCGTCCGCGTCTGTGTCCGTGTCTGCATCTGGCGCGGCCTCTGTGGCGCCAGCGCTTGCTGCAACCGCCGGCGGCGGTACCGATGTAGCTGGCTTGCGCTTTTGCGGAGTCAATGGCCCTTGCGAGGCCTCTGTCTGCGCGCGCTTCGCCGCGTGGTAGCGCTTGTACATGTCCCGGATCGCCGCGTCCGCACGTATATCATCCGCAGACGGCTTATGGCCATGCGATTCAAGGAACGAGTGCTCCCAGCGCTTTATGGAATCGCGCAGCTCGTTCATGCGCGCTAAATTTTGACCGCGCAGCTCGTTCATGCGCGCTAAATTTTGACCGCGATCAGTCGCGTCGGGGCGACGACGCGAAACTCACATTATTGATCACATAACAGACTCGTCGCGCGATCGCCGCTGGCCGTACCACGTAGCCAAACTGGCGGCGGCGCGAAGACGGACGCCGGCCGCTCGCGCGCCTTTGCGACGAAATTGACGCGGCGGGCAGTGTGTGGCTGGCACATGCACTTTCGAGACGCCCCCGCGTACACGAATGCCCTGCGTACCGAAGAGCTGCTGCTGCGGGGCTCGCACATCTCGAGTTGTAAAGAGCTGGCGGACCTGCCGGACAGGTACGACGTGCTGGACCTCACGCACAATGATCTCGACCGCCTGACTGGCGAGTTTGCGGAGCTGCGACGGCTTTCGGGGCTTTTGCTTGCACATAATAAAATCAGCCTTGTTGCCGAGGATTTTGGTCTTAGAGTACCGCGGCTCGAGATGCTGTCGCTGGCCCACAACGAGGTTTCCGACGTTGCGCAGCTGCAGTTTTTGCGGCACCTGCCGCGCTTGCAGCATCTGAGCCTCGAGGGGAACCCGATCACCGAAAATTTAGTGGACTACCGGGACCGCGTCGTGGCTCTGCAGCCCAAACTGCGGTTTCTTGACTACGAGCGCGTGCGCGAAGCCGACCGGCAGCGCGCCGTGCAGAAGTTTGGCGGCCCGAGCACAGCCGGCGCCGAGGAGCCGGCCGAGCTTCGCCAGAAGCGCGACGCGCTGTTGGCGCAACTCGAAAAAGCAACGGACTTGGCCGAGATCGACGCCATAGATAAACAGCTTGCCGCCTTTACGGACAGCGCAGCCTAGCCCTGGCGGGGGCCGCTGCTCCTAAATACTGTATTAACGACATTAAGCAGTCCTTCCCGCACGGCGGACGCGCTCGTATCGGGCAGCCTTTTCGCCGGCCAGTGCAGGCCACGGAAGCAAAGCGGGCACGCGTGGCCGCGGAGCGTCGCCAGCCAGTAGGGCGCAGTCCTCGAGCCGCACTGCGCACAGCGCAGCTTCCGGCGGCTCACAAGCAGCCCCGTAGAGAAGACAATGAGAGACGTGTCGGGCGCGATGCCGCGGGCCACGCGCGACGACTCATTGTCGGCTATTCGTTGCGCTCGCTCGGCGGCCGTGATCATGCCCGTGCGCTTGGACTGCTTATACGCTCGGACATACTCCTGCAGTACTGTGAGATCGGTGGGTGCGTTGACATACGACATGGGCTTCAAGTCTGCGTGCGACGAGCCGTGACGGCTGCACCGGATCACGGGCCGAGGCGGCGTCGCCGACTTCAGGAACCCAAAGGCATAGCTCTGCTCGGCGGCACAGCTCACGTGGAAGGACTCGTCGCACATATCGCAATGCACACGCACGCCGCTCCGCGCCCATGTCGTCGCATTGTTTTTGCTAGTCGTATTTGTAGCATCGGGCTGCGGCTCACTCTGCGGATCGACGGCGCTCATGCAAATAGCGCACGGCTCTTGGTTGACTTCGCGCGTGCTATTACCCAGATCGACACCGTCGAGAGCAGCCGGATTCAAGAAGGTTATTTGCTCGATCCATACTGCGCAGCGAAGATGGCACCAGCTCCTGTCAACTGTGCCCTTGAGTACGTCGCTCGCACCCACCTCCTCGCCGCTTAACCACCGCACGTACACGGGCTGCTTGGGTGGACACACAGAACACACGTAGAAAGTGTCCATGCCTAGGCCGCTGCGGCTGTTTATACAGCAGTCACAGATCCATGGCCCCGAGCCGTCGTGACGACCAGGGCCATAGCACAGCGTATGCACGTTCAAGCCACACGACGCACATGTCTGCTGATCCATGGACACGTCGAGCTGCCCGCAAACAACGCAATTCTGGGGAGCAGGGTCTGGCGGTGTATCGTCAGTGATAGAATTGAGAAAGTCGTCATCAATCGAAGCCAAAGTCAACTGAGACGTTGTGACTGGCCGACGGCGCGGAGTCTGAGTTCCAGACTCAGCTTCGCTATCGTCCTGCGGTTCCTCAGCCAGTTCATTTTTCGTTTCGACCGGCGTCTGCTCGCGCGGCTCGGACGGCGACGCTGCGGGTTCCTCGGCGCTAGGATCGTCACGCGGAGTGCTTGGCGCCGGCTCCGAGACCTCGCGTTTCGCTTTCTTTCGTGCTGGCGCCTTCACGGGCTTGCCCGCGGCCTTGGCTTCGGCCTTGGCCTGCTTCGCTTCTTCGCGCTTGCGGGCCAGCGCCTCTTGCTTCTCCTGCGCAGCCACGCGCCGCTTCTTGCGACGCTCCTCCTCGGCCTTTACAGCCTTGGCGTCCTCAACAAGCTCGGACTCGACGTCTTGGCCCTCGTCTTGAAGCTCGTCGACGCGCGGCGCCGGCTGCCAGCTAATTTGGTAGCGCAGCCATAGGCGCGCACACCGCGCGCAAAGCGCCTTTTTCGTGTCAGGCTCGATTGCCGGCACTGGCACGTATCCTGGCAGGTGCTTCCACTCGCCGGCGTCCTCGGCCAGGCACACGGCACACTGCACGCCAGCCGCCTCCGGCGGCGGGTCAGTCTCCCAGAACTGGTTATCTGCAGAAGTGACGGCCGAGTCCGGCCGCTGGCTCCAGAAGTACTGAGATAAATCTGCAATGGGTTTTGTCTTCACGGCTCTGAACACATCGTGCCACGAGAGCTTGTGAAACGGATTCATAGCTGCTTCGAACGCATCCTTCTCGGCCGCCGACAGCTCCGGCTCGCCAATAGAGCGCCGCGTGGCGCGCGAGACCTCGACGAGCGCCTTGTTCTCGTCGCCGCCGTTCGTTGTGAACACCTTGCAGCAGGCATCGATGAAATTCAAGTTGTGGGCCTCCACATCCAGCTTTGAGGCGTAGTTGCTTTGACACGCATGCACAAAGTCGGCAATTCCCGGCAGCGGCAGGGACATCTCTGTGGCCGTTGCATCGCTGCCGCGGCTAATATAGCCCTTCGGCATCTGCTGCACCCACGGCAGCGACGTGTCCACGTTCCAAAGGTCCTGGCCGTCCTCGGCCTCTAGAAGCCTCAGTTTCTGCGACTCGCCCGATGCTGGGTTATGCGCGGCCATTGTATAGTACACGAGCGGCTTCCCCGGCCAGTCTGGCACGTCAATGTGTCTGTCCAACGCAAGAAAGCCATCTGCGCCTTCAGGTTTCACCTTTGGCACACCACTTTTCGGCGAGACCGTTGTAGTGGCCACGTCGAAGTACCGGAAGGGCCACTCGCTTCTGAGCGCGAACTTCTCCGGCGTCGCCTCGGCTTCGAGCGTGCTCTGCTCGGCCGGTGCAGGTTTTCGCTTGCGCTGCGTCTCGCACAGCTTCTTCGTGTGCTCGGGCGGCACGACAACGCTATTCGCACTCAGCGCGAGGGTGTCCAACGTCTGCGGGCTCAGCGACTTCAGGCTGGACACGGGAAGCACGTCGTACACGCGCCTCGTGACGGGATCAAACAACTGCGAGACCCAGAACTGCGAGGGCTTGTCGCAGTAGCGCCCGAGGTTGCGCAGCTCGAGCTTGTTGGCTACGGTGCACTTGCCGCGAAAGTCCGTGAGCTTGCAGACGCCCGTGTCGAACGTCGCGAACAGCTCGCGCGAGTTCGCCGCGCGCTTGGCAACGTCGGCGGGCCGGTAGAACCAGTTGACGCGGACTTCGAGCCTGTCCTCGGCACCGACAAATGACATGATGCGCGCGACGCGAAAGGCGGCGGGCGGCGCATAATCTATATCGTCGCGGTGTTTTGGCGGCGCCTCCACCCTTGGCGCGACAAATACACAGTCGTTCTGGGCATAGGACGTCTCGTCCTCGAGGGTGACGCGTGTGCGCTCGTCATTGAGCTTCAGATTGCTCGTGCTGGGGATGGGAATGCGGTCCGACGTGTGCGCCTTGCGCGCCCAGTTTACGGGCACGTCCTCGATTTTCTCGGCGTTGGATGCTCGTGTTGTGCGTGGCGCCGCCGGTTTTGTCTGCGCATCAATGACGTCCGCCTCCATTTCGGACTCCATGTGCGCCCGCGCCTACCGTCTCTCGACGCGCCTTTGCCGCTGCGAAACGACGCTGCCTACTGCTGGGGTGCCTGTATCAAGCGGTTTCGCGGCTGGAACGCGATACTGCCAGGGCTGGGCCGGGTAGATGCTGGGAGGCAGGCAGGTCGGCGGCTCGGCTCGAGGAAACGGCGGCGTGAATAATCGCGATGTCAGCGCTGCATGATACGGGCACGACGAGGTCGCGAGATACTGAAATTTTAAGCACTTCTTTCGGCCCCAGTTCCGCCCCCCCGCGCGTTAGGAAGTAAAGCAATGTCGATCAATATCCGCAGAGACAACGATGACCCGTTCTACCGGTACAAGATGCCGCCCATTTTGTCCAAGGTCGAAGGGCGCGGCAACGGTGTGAAGACGGCCGTTGTGAACACGAGCGATGTGGCGCGCGCGCTGAGCCGCCCGCCGTCGTACATCATCAAGTACTTTGGCTTCGAGCTGGGCGCGCAGACGAGCATCAACGAGGAGACGGACCGGTACCTGGTAAATGGCATCCACGACAGCGGCAAGCTGCAGGACACGCTTGACGGCTTTATCTCGAAGTTTGTGCTGTGCGGCAGCTGCAAGAACCCCGAGACGGACTACATTATTCACAAGAACGGCCTTATCGAGAAGGACTGCAAGGCGTGCGGTGTGAAGTCGACGGTCGACCCGCAGCACAAGCTCACGAGTTTCATTGTTAAGAACCCGCCGGCCAAGTCGAAGAAGAAGGGCATGGCCAACGCGGGTGCCAGCACGAGCGCGAACGCAGAAGACGAAGCGGACGAGGCGAAGCAGGAGGAGCACGACAGCAGCCAGCTGTCGCGCCGCATCAACGCCGAGGCGGCCGTGTTGCCGGCGATGCGTAACGACGAAGAGGACGAGGAGTGGTCCGCCGACGTGAGCGCCGAGGCCGTAAAACGCCGCCAGAAGCAGGCCGAGAGCGCCATGGCGTCGCTGGCCGTGGACGAGGGCGACGAGCTCGACGAGAGCGTGTACGACGAGTTCGGCGAGTGGGTCGCGAGCGAGAAGCCGAACGACGTCGAGATCTTCAAGCGCATGTCTGAGCTCGGCATCGTGTCGAGCACGAAGGCCGTGCAGGTGCTGGGCCAGGCCCTGTTCACGACGGAGATTGTGAAGGAGCTTGTCGAGCACCAGGGCCTGCTCACGAAGATCGTGACGTCGGAGAAGCTCGAAAAGGCGTTCCTCGGCGGCATTGAGCGCTTCATTGGTCTCGAGCACCCGGAGCTGACCAAGGATGTGCCGAACGTGCTGTTCAAGCTCTACGACGCAGACATTATTAGCGAGGAGGTCGCGCTGCGCTGGGGTACGAAGGCCAGCAGCCGCTACGTGCCAAAACCCGTGTCCAAAAAGGTGCGCAAGGCGGCGAAGCCGTTCATAGACTGGCTGCAGGAGGCAAGTAGCGACGAGGACGACAGCGAGTAATTTGCATTTCATGATAACGGCATCGCACTCTTCTTTGCCAAAGACGCCCGGCTGCTGCGCGACGAGGCCAAGGCCCTGGCACGCGCCGCGCGCGGCTAAGCCACTGAGTTCACTGAATTATAAGGGGCCATAAAATCATCATGTAGGAGCGAGATAGAGCTGAGGCGCTGCGCGGCCTTCGTGTTCGCGGCTTGCGGGTTCGTGGCCTATTAACAAGTCTATTTGTACATCAGGATGATTGTATATATCTATACCTGTCTCTCTCTTCTTAGGGTTAACAGTGCGAATGCTATGTTTAGAGTCTTTTTCTGTTTCTTTTCTTGAGGGGTGGGTGCGCCGCTACTCGACAGAGCTCGAGATGGCCGGCGCGCCGTCGCCAATTGCGGATTCCTGATCCGGCAACAGGACGGCCAGCCCGACCTCCTCGAGGAGCCGCTTGTGCTGCGGCACGCGCGCGCCGGGCTGCAGCAGGCACATGCGCACCTTGTTTACAGCCACCTGGCGCTCGACCGAGTTCGACGCAAGGATTGTCGTGAGCAAGCGGTACATAAACGTTGCGCCCTGGCCGCTCTCGTCGTCGAGAAGGCGCTGCAGGAGCGGCGGCACGCGCTCGGCCAGCGGCTCGAGCAGCGCGTCGTAGACCTGCTGCGCCGACGAGCCGGCAGCGAGCTTCAGGACAATGTTTGCGCCCAACTTCGACGTGCACATCTGCACGAGATGCTGCGGCACGAGCTGCGCAGCAACGAGAGCGTGAGTTTTGGCATGCATAGCCCGGGCCGCGTTAGCGTCCTCCGAGCGGCCAAAATTGTCGAGAAGCCACACAACGAGCAGGTTGCCGTTCGGATTCGCCGCGAGCATCGTGATCTGCTGCACAATCATCGTCGCCACAAGCCGCTGCTGTCTGAGGCCAGAGTGCTCAGATTCTAGCACGCCCCGGATGGCGCGCGCGCCAAAGCGAGACGGGGCCACCTGCGCAAGCGAGGCGGCAATGCCACTGTACACAAAGTCGCTATAGGGCGGACCAAACTTGAGACAGCACTGCACGACGTAGTTCCCGAACTGGTCCAATAGCAGTGCGACAAGGTGCGGCTTTATGGCACGCTCGACGATGGCGTACTGTCGCGCACCCGAGGCGAGGTCGATCATTTTTTGCACGGCCCAGGTGCCGTTCTTGTGCATGCCCGTCGCGGCAAACACGTCGACAAGGCGGCGCAGCATCATGTCGCGGATGTGGGCGGCGCTGCGCTCAAACACGAATTGCACAACCGTGTTGCCAATGTAGTCGGACGCGAGCGACGGCAGCTCGCGCATCATGTCGAGCGCCAGCTCGTGCACCTCCTTCTGCGACAGACTCTCGGGACGTCGCCGCAAGTCCCGCAGTACGGCGGCCGTGTAGGTGCGCTCGGAGAGCTCAGGATCGGCGGCGAGTTGCTCGCTGAGCGGCCGCACGGGCACATTGAAGTCGGCCGAGGCCGAGCGCTGCAGCAGCGCGATATCGGCGCTGATTTCAGTCACGTCTGCGTTCAGCGCCTGCAGAATGTAGGCTACAGAGATGGGCGGCGTCGGCGGCGACGAGGCAGAGTGAGGCCGCGGCGCAGATACGGGCGGCACGACCTTCGCGAACGCAACCTGGCTCGGGCCGTTGCCCGTGTACAGCTCGGCTCCGTTCGTGGTTGCCTGGGCCTCGATGGCGTGGGCTGTGCTTGTGAACGCGATATAGGCGCTGCGCTGCGCCGGCACGACGCGCGCCGTCTCGAGCCGGCCGAAGCAGCCAAACAGGCTGTGCAGCGTGTATGGCGTGGCCTGCGCGGGCACGTTTGAGACCCAGAGGGCCGGCGTCGGCGTCGGGCTGAAGTCGCCGAGCTGCACAACGTAGCCGTCCGGGACCTGCTCGTGCAGGAGCTGGTGTGCCTTGCCGAAACGGCCGAGCGCGACTTGCTGCTGCGGCGGCGGCGCGCCACCGAACAGCGTTTGCGCGCGCGGCCGCGGCGGGCGGTTCGCGAACTGTGGGATCTGCGGCGCCGCCCAGTCGGCCTGCCCGTCGAGCGTGTAGGAGCGGATGCGGTGCGGATTCGCCGTCTTGTTGAGCTCGTGCGAGAACATCATCATTGGGTCATTAGCGGCCATCGTCGTGTCCGGCGAGGCCTCGCTCGACGACGACGTCGTCGCGGCCGGCGGCGGGCTTGCGGAGACGGCCGAGCCGACAGACGTCATGGACGCGACGGAGCCCGCCGAGCCCGCAGCCGAGCTCACGGACACAGGCGTGTTCCAGATGCTATAT
>JANIVK010000176.1:0-14323 GCA_030555795.1 Entelexis sorbosivorans | reverse complement strand
AGGAGCGCTCGCTGGCTCCTCGTGCCCAGCTTGGCTAGGCTTTTCGCGCGCGGCGGGGGCTGCGGCGTCGCCGCCGGGCGCGTACTTCTGCACGCGCGCGAGCGTGCTGGACGTGTCGAACGAGCGCGAGAAATGCACGAGGCCGACAATGACCAGCACAATAGCTACAAATGATAAGATTGGATGCCGGCGAGCCATTGCAGTACGATGCAAAACGGTTGGAGAGCGTGCGCGCGGGCCGGAACAAGTATGCCTGTTTTGCGGTTAATACGAGACGCGTGCGCCGCGGCTGCGCCAGGCGTACCCCGTGACCAGACATTTAAGACCCGCGCGCCGCAGGCAAATAAGCCGCATAAGCAGGCTTGAGACGGCGCTAAGTGGACAGGACAGGGCCCGTTAGCAGTCGTGGCGGCACGCCTTGCCACGCCTTGCCACGCCTTGCCGGCTCTACGTGAACGCAATAATTCGTTCTTATGTATAGCACGCTTTACTGGCTGAGCACCCGCGCGGACTAAACCTTTTCGGCAAAACGCGTGCGTGCGACGCTAGCCCATCATACATGCTCAAACTTATATAGGCAGTCCGCTCGCCGAAGAGCTTCGTGACTAGCACTTAAACGGCTGCAGCTTCGCCTTAGTGCGAGCTGTGAAACACGCCACGCGCGCCACAGCTCTTATTGCATTTTTGCCGCTGCTCTTTTATTTTTATTTTTTTATTTTTGCTCGAATTCGCTAATGCACAAGCCGAGTCCGCGGGTTCGTCGCTGCTCCTCGTCTGAGCAGCGACGGTGTCTAAGCAGCAGTAGCAGTAGCGCCCGCCGGTTGACATCTGGCGGCGCGGCGGTTGTGGGGGGGGGCAGACCGCCGGCGTGGCCTCCCCGCATGAGCGCGACCGGAGCAGGCACGTGGTCTGGCTCGAGAGATACGGGTCACATGCAGATCGAGATAGAAAGTGTCATATTTACTTCCGCGGCTGCAGGTGAAAAATCGCTGGCATCATGGCGGAACCGATGAAAATCAGCGACAAGCTGGCCGCGCGCGAGCCGGGCAAGGTGTCGTACTCGTTTGAGTACTTCTGCCCCAAAACGGAGCAGGGCGTGTTCAATCTCATCGACCGCGTCGACCGCATGGTCAAGCTCGAGCCGCTGTTTGTGGACGTGACGTGGAACGCCGGCGGCTCGAGCTCGGCCGAGACGACGATCGAGCTCGTGGAGGTCGCGCAGAACGATTTGAAGGCCGACACATGCATGCACATGACGTCCGTCGGCATGTCTGTGGCCGAGGTCGACGCGGCGCTGAAGCAGGCCTACGACGTGGGCTGCCGCAACGTCCTCGCCCTGCGCGGCGACCCGCCGAAGCCGCGCTCGCCCGTGCCCGGCGAGCCCGAGCCCGAGGAGCCGTTTCTGTACGCGAAGGACCTCGTCGCGCACATCCGCCAGCGCTACGGCTCGGCCGTGTCAATTGGCGTGGCCGGCTACCCCGAGGGCCACCCCGAGGAGGCCGACATTGACCTGCTCGTGCAGTACCTGAAGGAGAAGGTCGACGCCGGCGCGGACTTCATCGTCACGCAGATGTTCTACGACGCGCAGCTGTTCATTACGTGGTGGCAGAAAGTGCGCGCGGCCGGCATCACGGTGCCCATTGTGCCCGGCATCATGCCGATCTCGGGCTGGGCGTCGTTCCTGCGCCGCGCGCGGTGGTGCCAGATCAACCTGCCTGCGGCGTGGGTCGCCGAGCTCGAGCCGCTGTCGCACGACGACGCGGCCGTGCGCGCGCGCGGCACGCAGCTTGTTGCCGAGCTGTGTCGCGAGATCATGGCCCACACGGACGTGACGCACCTGCACTTCTACACGATGAACCTCGAGAAGGCCGTGCGCATGTGCCTCGAGGAGCTCGACGTCGTGCCGAGCGAGTCGGCCGTCGAGGAGAGCGTGTTGACGCACGCGCAGGCGCAGGCGCAGGCGAAGCTGCGGCGCCGGCGCGGCTCGTCGTTCAACTACGTGAAGCCCATCCACTGGAAGAACCGGCCGCTGTCGTACACGTCGCGCACGGCCGACTGGGACGAGTTCCCGAACGGGCGCTGGGGCGACTCGCGCTCGCCCGCGTTCGACCAGTTGAACGAGCTCGACGCGCTGCTCAAGGTCAGCTCCGCGTCGGCGCGCAAGCGCTGGGGCCACCCGACGAGCGCGCGCGACGTCGGCCAGCTCGTGCAGCAGTACCTGCGCGGCGAGCTCGCGTCGCTGCCGTGGTCCGACGCGGCGGCCGCGCCCGAGATCAACGCCATCGAGTCGCAGATTGCGCAGCTGAACGATGGCAGCCGCGACTGGTTCACCGTGAACAGCCAGCCCGCCGTCGACGGCGTGCCCTCGGCCGACCCCGTCCACGGCTGGGGCCCCAGCCACGGCTACGTCTACCAAAAGGCGTACGTCGAGCTCATGATCAGCCCCGCACTGTGGGAGTCGACGCTGCTGCCGCGCCTGCAGCGCGTGCCGCAGCACGAGGCCACGTTCTACGCCGTGCGCGCCGGCTCGGACCGCCTCACGACGAACGCGCTCGAGGACGAGGTGAACGCCGTGACGTGGGGCATCTTCCCGGGCAAGGAGGTCGTGCAGCCGACGATTGTCGAGGGCGCGAGCTTCATGGCCTGGAAGGACGAGGCGTTCCGCATCGCGCTCGAGTGGTCGCGCTGCTACCACGCCGACACGGAGCCGCAGCGGTTCCTGGCCAGCATCGCCCGCGAGTGGGTGCTTGTGAACATTGTGCACCACGACTTCCGGTCGCCGAACAAGGTGTTTGAGCTGCTGCGCTGATGATGCGTTCATGGCGCGCCTTGCGCCGGTTCGCAGCCGCCGCAGCGGCCGCTCTTCTTCTTTTTTTCTTCAACTCTTATTTATTATCGACGCTCAACACGCCGATAGTGACGGCGGGCCTGCTTCGATTCAACTCTGCCGATTCAACTCTGCCCGCCGTGATTACTGGTATGTATGTGCGTGTTGCATATGCATAGGCTCTTTAACAGGGCCGACATTAGCCCTTCTGCCAGCATTAAAAAAATTGTATATTAGGACGCTAATGATCAACACATCTAAACACCATGAAAAATTCCGGCTCCAGGCGCGCGCCCAAACAGTGGCGCGCCCGAACAGTGGCGCGCCCAAACAGTGGCGCATGCGTAGACAGCGGCGCTCTTTCTTAAATCGTACGCCAACGTGCCCTTACACTATATTAGCACTCGCCGTGGCGCCGTGGCTAGTTGCACACTGCCGCGCGCCTTCGCCGCCCATTCCCACATGCTCGGCGCTAACCTAGATCCATCACAACCCCGCGGCGGCCGCGCTCATCAGCCGCCGCGTGTGGTTCTTAATCTAGCCACCGCGGTCGGTGTTTCCAGCCATGCCGCCCGCCGACGACAGCGACGTGACCGACGAGGAGGACTGGCGGTTCATCAACAAGCCGTATAAATGCCCCGTGCGCGGCTGTCCGAAGCGGTACAAGAACGCCAATGGCGTGAAGTACCACAAGCTGCACGCGCACCTCGACGACGTGCTCGTGCCGAACGACGACGGCACGTTCAGCCAGATCGGCGGCAAGTCGGAGGAGACGATGCTGCAGGAGGAGGCCGAGTCGAAGCCCTACAGCTGCCCCGTCTGCGGTAAGCGCTACAAGAACTACAACGGCCTGAAGTACCACCGGAACCACTCCGCGGCCTGCCACAACGCGAGCCAGCCCACAAGCGACACGGCCGTCACATAGGGCCGCCTCGACGTCCGCTTCCCCGCCCGAGGGGTCCCTATTTATACGGCCTTGCGCGCTAGCTAAACGGGCCGCGCGCCAAAGCAGCCGCGCGCAGCTGGCCCCGGCCCGCGACGCGCTGCGCAGCACACGGCGCGGCTTAACACGTGCGGCCGACAGCAATGAGATATACGCAATGTACTAATTATTCTTTTTTTTTTCTTCACTCTGTTCAATCTACGTAGTGGCAGTTCCTAATGCAGCTTCGTCTGGTTATATAGCGGGGCGCCGCCCGCGAGCCGCGCCGTGTGTCAGCAGATTCCGCGACGATGAGCTCGCGCAAGGCGCTCCGCGATTTCTACAAGCTCCAGAGCCAGGCTGCTGAGGAGAGCCGGCAGGAACAGACGCCGCCGGCCGAGGAGCCGCTGCCGGAGCCCGCGCCAAACTTGCTCGAGCCCGAGGAGGAGCCGCTTACGGCGCTGAAGGAGCTCGACGAGCCCGACACGGACATCCGCGCGTTCGTGCAGCGCATCGCCGCCGAGCAGTCGCTCACGTCGTTCATTGCCACAGCCCACCAGATAAGCCGCGAGCAGGCGACGCTCACGAGCGCGCAGCGCGAGCTCGTGAACGACAACTACAAAAAGCTCATCCAGGCCGCCGAGACGCTCGGCTACCTCAGCGCGCAGGGCGACCTCGCCGGGCTCAACTCGCTGGCCTCGTCAATGCAGGTCATTGCCGACGTGACGCGCAACATGGCCGAGCCGGCGCCGTCCAACGCGGCGCAGCTGCGCGCGCAGCTGCGCGAGAAGCTCGCCGCCCTCAAGCCGGCACCCTCCGACAGCGCCGACACTGCTGAGGCGTGAATTGCATTAAACGATCCTAGACGAGCATGCTAATGAAATGTTTCGCCGCATTCGCATGTGCCCAGTTGCGGGCGCTACTTAACGAGTCTTACACATTTGCAGCATAAAAAAAAAAGTTACTTCACCAATGGCATTAAGTTGATATTTCGCATAAACTGCAGTAATCACTTCCTGAATTAGCATCTCGTATTTTATTGTCTGCTGGCGAGCGAGCGGCCAGCCATTGGTAGCTCTGGCCGAACGCACCCACCACGTACGGTAGGTATGCTAATCGAGACACATAACCTTTTTACAGGTGGTAGCCTCAGGACGGCAAATGAACTAGAGGCACTTAAATCGAATCTCGCACCTCGCACAACCAGCAACGAAGCGATTTAGTGAATATGGGGGCTGTGCGCACACTAGAATGCACGGCGCAACAAGCGCATGGGCAGCAAAGCCCGGCGCGGCCTGAACGGCCCTAAAGCTCGGAAAATGCAGCACAGCTTAAAAGTATAATTTGTTATAGCCTAAAAACGTTAGATCAGTGCCCAAAGCAAGCCGGCTCTGTATTCAGTACGTCGTGAGGCAGCATTCTCGTGCCCAAAAAGCACGCGGGCAAGGGTCGCGTCGAAGACCGACCAGACCTGCAGGCGTGAAACGGGACCCTGGCACCCTGGTCCCAAACAGGTCCGAGCTTTAACGCGGGGTTTCTCGCGCTTTTCGTGCAGGCCCCGCCTTCGCGCACGCACGGCTAAATTTGCCCCCGACACTTCTTCTGCGCCAAGGGGGGCTTTGTCACGGCGCACAGCCCGCCGTCAAGGCCGTAGCTGGCCAAGCGTGCACCGCTTTCTTCTAGACCGTATAGAGTAGGCTAGGCGCCACTTGCTTGAAGCGCAGATCCTTTCCCAATTTAGGCCACAGAGCAAGTCCAGACCCGGCCTAGTGCGCGCGCGCAGCACACAGTAGTCGAAAAAGACGCGCACAGGGCATGAAGGCCTAAATGCCGGCCGCATGAGATAATATTCCGCGCCCGCGGGCAGCGCAAAAGCCGCGCATGCTCGTTCCGCGCCGGAGCTTTATCAGCAAATGAGACCTCGCTAAGCCAACGGCATGACAGAACCCTGCATAAACAGGGCACACAAGACTCACGTGCGAGGAGATTTGGCCGCTAGGGTGCGTGCCCAGGCCGAGCGGCTGCCCGCCCGCAATTGGATCGGTGACTCGATAAGCCGGGCAAGCACCGGCCTCGCTGGGCGTGACCCGCCGGGGCAGGGGTTCCCGGGCGTGAGGGATGACCCACAAGATAACTTTCAATGCGGCGAAACTTGATCCACTAAAACCGGGGGCACGCGCGCAAAAAGCATTCTGGCCGTCTTGTTTGAGCACCCGCAACCCCAATCCAAGCGTAGACCATGGCCATGGCATCGTCCGCGACCTCGCGCCACAAGGACGTGATCCTCTCATCTGCGGGGATCACGGCCTCGCTTGTGCTGGCCGAGCCCGTCGTTTATTTATACGGCTTCACGAAATCGGAGCAGCTCGAGCGACCGCCGGCGATTGTGCGCGGCTCGCTCGTGCTGCGCATCACGAAGCCCACGAAAATCAAAACCGTGTCGCTCAAGTTTCGCGGCATTAGCCGCACCGAATGGCCCGAGGGCATTCCCTCGGAGAAGTCGGAAACGCAAGAGACAAAGGAGGTGTTCGCCCACGAGTGGCGCCTCTTCTCGTCGCACTTCAGCAACGCCGAGTCGTCGAGTGGCGCGCACCAGGTTACGCCGCTCGACCCCGAGTCCGGCGCGCCGGACGAGCAGGACGCCGCGAACGGCCAGAGCCTCCTGTCGGCGGCCCTGCATCCGACGTCAACGACGCCGCACAGCCTTGTGAACCAGCACGATGCCGTGAATAAGGGCTACCGCGTGTTCCATCCCGCCGAGTACGTCTACAACTTCGAGCTGCTGCTGCCGCAGCGGCTGCCCGAAACGCTGAAGTGCAACTTCGGCCACGTCAAGTGGGGGTTCAACCTCACAATTGACCGCCACGGCACATTCAAGTCGAAGCTCACGGGCCACAAAGACTTCACGATCCTGCGCTCGCTGGGCCCGTCGAACCTCGAGAGCAGCGAGCCCATTGTTATTTCACGCGACTGGGAGGATCTTTTGCACTACGAAATCATCATTGCCGGCAAGGCGTTCGCCATCGGCCAGAGCTTCAACGTCGCGTTCTCGCTCATGCCCATGGCCAAGGTCAAGTGCCACAGAATACGCCTCTACATCACGGAGCACGTCGAGTATTACTGCCGCAACCGGCGCATCCACCGCGTCGAGCCGAGCCACAAGTTCATGCTCCTTGAGCACCCGCCCAAAAGCGACAACAAAACAAATATTCTCGAGCCGTCGCCGAACGGCATGGCCGGTGTGTCCGAGCTCGAGTTCAACGTGCAGATTCCCGAGTCCTTTCCGAACCGTCGCGACTACCTGCGGCCCAACGCGAATACAGAGTACATCAAGGTGCATCACTGGGTTAAGGCGATTATGCGCCTCTCGCGTATGGACACGAAGGTCGAGGGCAAGCCGAAATGCTATGAGGTGTCTATAGACTCGCCGATCACGCTTGTCGACAACCGCACGACAAGCGCGAACGACTTGCCCGAGTACACGCGCGCGGCTGGGCACACCGTCGGCGACACCGTTGAGGAGCTGCGGCCGTACCAAGAGTTCATCCAAAAGGCAGACCCGCTCACGGCGGCGCAGCGGGCCATTCTGTTCGGGCGCCAGCCGTCGATCGCGCCGCCGCCGTTTGATGCCGACGTGCGGCCGCCGCAGATCCCGCCGCCGCCGACGTACGACCAACTGCACGAGGACCCGCAGAGCTACCACACACGCTACACAGAGCATTTGCGCATGGTTGGGCAGCTCTCCTCCGACCCTCTCGCCGATGCGGTGGCCCTTGGCGCACCCGGTCTTGGCGTACCCCCCGGTCTCGGCGCCCCCGCGGAGCATGTCGAGGCGCCGGAGGATGCAGCCACGCCCGAGTCTTTCTCGTCGGGCTCGTCGCGCCACTCGTCGACGGGCACGAGCGGCGGCTCCACAGCACCGACATCGGCCGAAGAGGGCCTGGCTATGTCTTCGGCTGCGGCCAACGAGCACGGCCCGCTGTACGCATCCGGCCCCGTTCCTGTGTTTAGTGAAATCACCTGGACTGAGGACGAGCCGGGCCTGCCCGGCGCCGACGATGACGTGGATCCGCATATGACGCACGTCACGCAGCGCGAGGGCATGCATTTCGCGAACACGCCGTCGCCGACGGGGTCCTTCGAGAACGGGAATTTCATGGACGCATTTACGCCGGCCACACCCTTGCCGCCGCAGCCTACCATTGAGGCTACGCTTGCGCAGCCGTCTGCCGAGCCGTTCGCGTCGGCGCCGGTGCCTGTCCCGCCGGCTCCACGCGGAGCGCAGGCTGCGCAGGCAGCAGCTCAGGCAGCGCCTGCGGCGCCCGCACAGGCGCAACGCCCACAGCACCCGCAGCTACAGCTGTCGCAGCCGCCAGCGCCAGTCTTCGACATAGAGCCCGGCATGAGCCCCGGCGGCGCGTCCGAGGCGAGGTCCTCGCCGCAAAGTAGCGCCGGCTCGCCGCTGTACGATGCGCCGGGCTCGCCCATTTCGCCAGGGGCCAGCACGTCGTCGCCGCCGCTCACTGTGCAGACGACGCCCGGCCCGTTTGGCCAAGACGCAGCGCGCGCTCCGTTCTCGCGTGGCGCGGCGCGGCGCGCGAGCTCCATCCGCAGCGCGCAGGGCGCCGACCCGGAGAGCCCGCAGAGCCCCAGGATGAGCATGACGAAGCGCGCGGCGCCGTCGTCGGCGCCGTCGTCTATTGTGTCGCGCGTGCAGCCGCAGATGCAGATCCAGCGGCTGCGCGGCGTGCCCACGGGCCCGCCGTCGCGCCGCACCAGCATCCAGAGCAGCAAGATGCCGGTCAAGTCGCCGTCGCAGTCGGCTGGCGCGGCGGCCGGCACGGCGTGGCCCGAGTCGAACGCGGGCCAGCTGTTTGGCGAGCGCTGGATGGACCCCGTGTCGTCGCCGCCGTCGGCTGGCGGCGCGCGCTACTTCCGGCAGAGCTCGATTGTGAGCATCGACCTCGTGCGCCAGGGCGAGTCGAACATGTTCGACTCGCGGCACGCGTCGCGGCGCGTCAGCGAGGTCTCCGAGATCTCGGAGGTCACGCAGTGGCGTCCGCTGAGCCGCAACAACTCGGAGGCCTCGGTGTCCATTGCTGAGTACGAGGGCCTGCATGGCCCCGCGGCCGGCGCGCAGGGCCGCGCGCCGCTGCTCGGGGACAACGAGTCCGTCGACATGGCGCTCGGCATGGGCCGCTTCGACGACTACGACTACGACTTCGACGACGACCGCCGCAGCATCAGCAGCGCATTCTACAACGTGCTCACGCCTTGAAGCCCTGCACCACCACTATTTATCGGCCGGCGCGCATTAGCGCCGGCCCGGCCGAGGCCATACCTCTTTTTTATAGCAAAAAAGAAAGAAAAAAAAATGGAACAGAACTGCATTAAACTCTCATTTTAGATGGATCCTGCTACGAGGCCCCATGTTCGCGCGGCGACACAATTTATATTCACGACCTTATTTCCCGATATAGAACCACAGGCCCTGGCTCAGCACCCGGCCTGGTCGCCCAGCCCGGATTCCCCTTGGCCTGGTCTAGCCGTACGGCGGCGCAAAATTGGGGCACCCTAATCCGGGGCGGTATTCGTGTCACATAGTGCCTTCGCAGCATCCTCACACGTATAAAGCATGTCTTCTGCCACTGTTCCCGGAGGACCGAAGTCCGCTCTGCGCCGCCGCGCCAACCAGGAGCGCCAGACCGCATCGCGGGCCGAGAAGCCCGCAAGCACGCGCTCGGCCGGCGCCGGCGGCAGCTCGAACACGCTGCTCAAGCTGTACACAGAGGAGTCGAGCGGCCTGTCGATTGATCCCGTTGTGGTGATGGTCATGGCGCTGGGCTTCGTCATTTCCGTGATCGTGCTCCACATCTTCGCCAAGATTGCGACGAAGCTGTCTGCTTGAGCGGCAGGCCGGCCGAGCCTTGAAACCAAGCCGAACCAGCTGAAAAAAGCGCTGTAGTGACGTTGTAGCGCCGCGGCCGGCATTGTACGGTCGATGCACTAGGGCCTTTTTGTAGGCATTTAATATAAAATTATGAGCGTGTCTGTGTGTGTGTAGAGACGGCCCTAAGCCGGCGCCGCGCGCGGCCGAGGCCCCACGGCGGGGTCACGGCAGGATGCGTGCTCGGCGGCGGCGGCGCGTCTCGCGGCCCTGGATTGCTGCTGTCTCACTTCCTAATCTGGCGGCGGCCGAGCGGCGCCGGAGGGCTCTGGCCAGCACGCGTGCGTAAACGCAGGAGGGCGCGCCATAACGCAGTAGGGTAGGGCGCGCCGCCGCGCATAAACAGCCAAATCGCGTGGGGCACTGAGACATACTGAGACATTTCGCGCTTCGCGCTCGCGCGAGGCGCGTCTGCAGCAGCTCTCTTAATTACATATATAAACCAAGCACGAGGCATTAACGTTCCGAATCCGCTTTTTGTCCGCGTTTGCAAATCGATGAAGTCCTGGCTGCGCGCGCGCAAGAGCGACTCCGGCGCGGCCGCGGCAACGCCTCAAGACCAAGGCCCCATGCCGCCCATCAACACGAAGTCTATTCCACCGTCGCAGGCTCGCCACCACGAGTGGGACGCCCTCACGGGGTCTGCGGCCGCGAGCGTCGCGGAGCCACCGCCGCCGGCCGAGCCGCGCGTGAGCTCCGCGCGCGGCAGCAGCCCCGGGCATGGCGCGCGCGATGGCAACAAACAAACAACGAAGCAGCTCATTGACGCGGCAGCCGCACGCATAGTCGCGGAGCCGCTCACGCGCCAGCAGCACATCCTTGTGCGCAGCGAGCACTACTTCCGGCTCGTGCTCGAGTCCTGGGAGCAGCTGCGCGCCTGCCACTTCCGCGCGTCGCAGAAATTCTCGCTCGCCGAGTGGATGCACATCCACGCGCTGCTTCTGTACGGCCGCATCCAGGCCGTGCGAGCGGGCGGCGCCGTGGCCGAGCACAACCGCATTGACCTGAGCGCGGACGCGCCAGTGTTCGATCCGCTGGCGACCGTGCTGAACACGATTGGCGTCGTGCAGGACAAGGAGACGGGGGTCACGTACGTGCCCGACGCGCTGTTTCCGGCCGAGGCCTACTCGCCCAGCGAGATGCAGCACATTCTTGACGGCACAATGTACGACTGGCAGCGCAGCTGGAAGCGCGTCCTCGAGGCGCGGCACCTGCGCGACACGAAGCACACGCAGTACGCGCTCGTGCGGTCGTCCTCGGAGCTCATTTTCGCCATCCGCGAGAAAACAGAGCTCATAGCGCGCATCCAGCACGGCCCGCAGCCGCGGCGCGGCAGCTTCGTGCTCGACGACTACAAGCACGAGCTCGACGAGCTGCACGAGCTACTCGAGGAGGCGCGCAACGCAAAGGACTACACGATCCGCCCGCCGTGCGTTCGCCTCTACGACGGCGCCGACTCGCTGCCCACTAACTCGCTGCATACCAGCTCACCGGGCCCGAACGCGCCGGGCCCGAACGCGCCGGGCCCGAACTCGCCGCACACGAGCTCGCCAGGTACGAGCCCGGCGGCGCGCGATTCGCCCTCGCTTGACCCGCGCGCGCTGCGCCGCCGCACGTCCGAACCGGAGGCGTCGCGCACGCCGGCACGCGAGGCGGAGGTGCGCGCGTCGCCAACGCTCGACTTCGGCCTCGAGACGTGCTCCATCGAGCGCGTGAGCAGCAGCGAGCCGTCCGATGCGTCGGAGCCGAGCTCCGTCGAGACGCTGTCGCCGCTGGATGCGCAGAAGCAGGCGAGTGCAAACAGCAGCGAGGTGTCGGCCGTAGGTATGAAGCTGCCGGCGTCCATGAAGTTGCCGGCACTGCGCATGGAAGGCCGGCCTGGCGACAGGAAGGCGGCGTCGCCGCTGCGCTCGGCCATGCGCAAGGGCTCGGCCACGCTGCTACAGGATCTAGGCAGCCGGCCCGCGCCCGTGGGCCCGTTCGACGCGTCACTCATGAACATTGCGAACAGCAGCGACATGACACTGCAGACCGAGAGCCCGGCGAAGGAGCTCGAAGCACTGCCGCAGCCGCCCGCGCCACCACGCCCAGCCGCGAGCCTGCGCACGTCCGGTGCCGCAAGCCGCGGCTCGCCGCAGCGGCACCGCGTGCAGCTGGCCGGCGCCGCCGACGCGCCAGACTGCTTTGTGCACTTCGACGCACGCATTTGGGAGGAGTATGAGGCGTTTGCGGACGCGCTGCGCTCGACGCGGCTCATCACGTTCGGCCGCCTCAAGCAGGAGCTCGACGGCGGCTACGCGTGGATGCTGCCGGTGAAGCTCATGCACGGCACCGGCTCGCCGTCGTCAATGCCGGCCGCAGGGGACGAGCACGCGCCTCAGCCGCCCGCCGCGCGCGCACCGCCGCCGCCGCCGCACAGCCAGGAACTGCTGATCCGGCTGCCCCACACGTCAATTCCGCGGTCCGACCAGGCGCTGGCGCTGCTCCTGCAGACAAGCAGCCTGCCGCCCGAGATTAGCAACAGCTGGCACGTCGAGACAAGGGCCGCCCTCGATATGCGGCGGTTCGTGCTCGAGTTTGTGAACACGGGCATCTTTGACTCGCGCGCAATGTAGCTGCGCGGGCCTGACGCGCCGCGGCCGGCACCTATAACTATAACTGCCTAATTATATAGTGAACGTTTAGCCTATTATTCACTGACAAGAGCACTGGAACGACGACGGCGCTAGTACGAGCACTACTGCGGCCAGCCCATGGTAGTCGCCGCCAGCTATATTCGGCGCCGCCTGGCGAAGCTCGGCAAAGCGCTGGCGGCCTGAGTTCGCCATGCATGCGCGGCCACTCGCCGCAGCGCGACGCGCGGGGCAGGGGACTACAAGACGACGACAAGACCAAAACGCGAGGGCGAAGCGTGACTGTTACGGTTTTAATTTTCACTATGCACTACAGAAACCTCTCTACGAACCCGTCCATTATGCAGCATATGCAGAAGGAGGCCCCTGCAGCAGACACAACAATATATATAAGATAACTTAGCGGTTGCTCTTGGCGACACGCTCAAGCTCGTCCTTCTTCTTGATGGCGTACGAGTTAGGCGAGCCCTTGCCGGCGTTGATGAGCTCCTCTGCAAGGCACTCGGAGATGGTCTTCACGTTGCGGAAGCTGGCCTCGCGAGCACCCGTCGTGATGAGGGCAATGGCCTGGTTCACGCGGCGCAGGGGCGAGACATCGACGGCCTGGCGACGGACCTGGCCGGAGCTGCCCACACGCGTGGAGTCCTCACGCGGGCCCGAGTTGACGATGGCGTCGATGACGACCTGCAGCGGGTTCTGGTCCGTGAGCAGACCGATGATCTCGAGCGCGTGCTGCACAATGCGCGCGGCCTTCAGCTTCTTGCCGTTGTTGCGGCCGGACATCATGAGCGAGTTCGTCAGGCGCTCAATGATGGGGCACTGCGCCTTGCGGAAACGCTTGTTCGCGTAGCGGCCGGCCGTGTGCGGCACGTACACGGGCTGGCGCACCTGGATGTAGTCCGTCAGCGAGATGTCGGACACCTCGACGTCATAGGACCACTTGTTGAACAGCTTGATCTCGTCGCTGTTGTTAACGATGCTGCTGGGCAGCTTCGTGAATGCCTTAACCTCAGCCATTGTCTGCGATGGATTGTAAAAGGAGCCCGCTACTTTGGTGTGGTGACAAGATTCGCTGCCAGCCGCTGAGTCGGTGTGAGTCAGTCACGGGGATAGACCGTATCCCGACGCGCAGACGAACGGTGCGCGACGCCGCGAGTCCGCCTCTTCCGACCAGGGCATAGCCCTATATTAGTCACGCCACTGGGGGCCGCCGAGCCAGTAAGCGGCCCCGCGTTTGCTTAGTAATGAACAGCCGTATAGTGCGTTGTATAGTGCGTTAAATGGGCGCGCGGCGTCAAGACGCGTCGTCTCGTGCCGCCCGCGCGCGTATATTGCGTGCGTGCGGCGCGGCTTGGCGAAGGGTGCAGTTCATACACAGCTCGTCTGTCTAGTCCGTATAGCTCTATATAATGGCTGTGCCGCCCGCAATTGAGGCGCACGGAGTAGGCTCTCGGCGCCTATGCAGCGCCTTTTATGCGGCGGGGAAGTCGCGTAAAGAAGAAGACGGCAGTACTGCTGGTTGGCGGCGGCGATTGGGCCGTGCGCGCCACGCAATTGTTCTAGCTCGGCCGCTCGTGCCAGGCGCAGAAATATCACAATAAATAAATAAATAGCTAATAAATATGCAGTGTACAATACAGAATTAGTGGATGCCTGGCGGCGACACGTACGGCAGCTCGCCGAGGCCGAATCCGAAGTCCTCCATGACGGAGTTCACGTCCTGCCAGATCGAGGCCATGGCCTGGTCGTCGAGGCTCGACAGCGGCGACACGCCCGAGCTGTCGATGTTCGACACCATGGGCGACATAGGGTCCGGCGGCGACAGAAGCGCGCTGATGGATGTAGGCGGCACGGCCGGCGGCACAGCTGCCGCGCTCGGCGCGACAATAGTCGCCGGGGACGCTGGCGGGGCGTTCTGCGTCTGCGGCTCGTGCTTCGGCGCGCTCACGGCCGGCGCGTCGGCGTAATGCTGCGGCGCGCTCACGGCCGGTGGC
>JANIVK010000175.1:0-14361 GCA_030555795.1 Entelexis sorbosivorans | reverse complement strand
GCTCGGCAGCAGCCGCCGCAGCCGCGGCATCCGCCTCGCGCCGGCGCCGCGCCTCCTCGCGCCGCGTCTCGGACTGCCGCTCGTACTCCTCCTGCTCCGTGACCGCCTGCTGCAGCTGCGGAATGAGCGTCGCCTCGGCGTGGTCCACGCGCTCCTCGACATCGTCGGCGCTGAAGTTCAGCGCGTCGACGTCGACCGTGCGCAGCACGGACGCGGCCGACTCGACGCCGCCCAGCGCGTCCTGCAGCTGCTCCACCGTGCGCAGCTCCGGCGCGCGGCGCCGCAGGCTGTCGGCCAGCGCCAGCCGCACGAGCGCGACGTTGAACTGCGCCGCAGCCGTGTCGGGCTGCTTGTCGAGCACGCGCTGTGACCACACAAGCGCCGACGCAAGCAGCTCGGGGTCCTTCGCCTTCACGCCGCGCGCGTATATGCTGCGCGCGAGCAGCGTCTCAAGCTGACTGTCGTGCGGCGCACTCGCCTGCGCCTTCGCGTACTGCTCGGCCGCGCGCGCGTAGTCGCCAAGCTCCATGAGACAGTGTCCGCTGTTCACGGCGGCGTCCACGTCGTCGCCAAGCGTCTCGTGCACGCGCGCAAACACGGGCATCGCCAGCTCGGGCCGCCGGATCTCGGCCAGCGCCACGGCCACGCCCTGCGCGGCGTACGCGTTGTGGCTGTCAATCTGCAGCGCCTTTTGGAAGAACTCGCCCGCACGCACGTACGCGCGCTTGCGGCGCTCGGCGTCGCGCGCGTGCGCCGCCGCGTGCGCCAGGTAAATGGTGCCAAGGGCCACAAGTGCGTACGTGTCGTGCTTGTTCACGCTCATGAGCGTGTGCTTATGCAGATCCTGCTCGGCGTCGGCGGCGGCGCGCGCCGCCTCTTTGTCGCCCGTGAGCACAACTTGCCGCAGGGCAAAGCCATAGAGTGCCCGTACTTCGAGGTCTCGCGAGTGCTTCTCCACCAGCTCGCGCAGACGCGGCAGTGCTCCGGCATAGTCGCCGTTCAGCAGCATGAGCCGCGCCTCAGCATCGAGGTAGCCCGGCGCCAGCGCATCGTAGTGCTTGCGCGCCTCGTCGACCTGGCCCTGAGCCTCGAGCGCACGCGCAAGGTTAAACTCGGCCGTGCGCGCATACTTGCCGGCCGCGCCGCCGTCGATGACGCCGCTCGTGCGCCGTTGCGCCTCGGCAAAGTCGCGCATGGCGAACGCTAGAACACCAAGGTTCAGCTCCACGGGGATCACGCCGTCGCCAATCTGCTTGCTCGCAACCTGCAGATACGCGTACGCCTTCGAAACGTCGACGCGCTCGCACAGTTGCGACAGCACGACGAGCGCCTCGGGCCGCGGAGACTCCATGGCGCTGCGCTTCAACTTGATATACGCCTCGAGCTGTTCGCGCGCCTTTGCCTGCGCAGTGTCGGGGCCGCGCAGAGCTCCAAATATACCCGAGTAGAACAGTGCGTCCGCGTTCTTCGGGTGCGCCTGCGCGACTAGCTCAAACGTGAGCAGCGCCTCTGGCGCGCGGTCCTGCGCAAGCTCGACAATGCCCTTGCCGAGCGCCGCGGCCACGTTCGCAGCGTCGGCCGTCGTGGCCTGCGTGTAGAGCGCCAGCGCCGAGTCGAGGTCGCCCGCGTAGTGCGCGGCGCGCGCCTTCCAGAACAGGGCCTCGCTGAGCAGCTCCGGCAGCGACGCGACCTCGAGCACGCGGTCCGACAGACGGCCAACCTTGGCCATCTCGTGCTTGCTGAACAGGAACGCCGCCAGCTTCAGCGCGGGCATGGCCGTCGTGCCGCTGCGCCAGGCCACTTGAAAGTGCTCGAGGGCACGCGTGTAGTTCTCGGCGAACTGCTGGCGCACGCCGTGCAGCGCCGCGTCGAGGTACCACACGCCAAGCATGGCGTTCGCCACGCCAAAGACTTGCTTCGCGGCCGGGTCCTCGGAGTCCTTGTGCAATGCCGCGCTGCGCTGCCACGCGAGGCGCGCGTGCGCACGATCGTCCAGGTGCCAGTAGCAGAGACCGATGCCGAGCCGCGGGTCCGGCAGAAAATCGGCCTGCGGCGCCTGGCGCAGCACTTCCTGGTAGAGCCGCAGCGCCGGCCGGAAGCTAGACTTTGCGTACAATATGCGCGCGCGGCCGAGCTTCGCGTAAACATTATCGGGCTGCGTCGCAAGCACCGCCTGGAAGGGCTGCAGCGCGTCGTTCAGGTTGCCCACGGACGCCACAAGCGCGCCCTGTGCGAGCACGGCCGGAATACTGAGCTGCGCTGCGTTGCCAAAGCTCTGCTGGTACGCCTGGTAGCCCTTATTGCCGGACTCAAGCGCAAGGTCGAACTCGGCCTTCTTCTGCGCGACGGGCGCAGCGCGCATCGCGTGCAAATGCAGCCAGCTCTCCATAGTCAGGAAAGGCGCCCGGTCCTCCTCCTTCTCGATATCGGACGCCTTCGTAAGGCCCTCTGACACGACCTGCAGCGCCGAGGACGTGGCGTTCTTGCGCGCGTAGGCCGCCGCGAATGCAAGCCACCATTTTGACGCGCACTTCTCGGCGGCGAGCAGCTGGCAGATCTCTGTCGGGTCCTCGGGCAGGTCTGCGCCGATGTCGATCGTGAGGAACGAGTTCGGCTCGAGCAGCGGCACCTCCAGGATCTGCGACATCTCCGGGGCTGGCGAGTTTAGACTTGCGGCGCGCCGTCCTTTGGTCCTTCGGGTGGTAGATCGCGCTGCAGTTGGGTGAGGGCAGCCCACTTAGGCGACGAAAAGGCACAATTTCACTGCCTGGCGACGGTTGAGTTTAAGCATTCTTGTGCCGCGCATGAAGAGCGCGAACGTTGACTGCAATTGATTTGCACGGGTTTTTTCTCGAAAAGTGAATGCTGATTTGCGTTTTGGCGCCGAGCCCCGGTCTTGCAGCGCGCGAAATGCACCTTCACACAGCGCTGCCCAACATCCGTAACAGCTATATAGTTACATATATATATATATATATATATATATATATATGCTACTATTACCTACTGTTTCAAGCATAAATAGTGAATCATCCTCTGCAACAATCCTCTTCACTAATAGCGTGTCGTACAGCAGTAGTAGTAGTACTGCCTGACTCGCGCGGGCCAAGGGCTGTGCCTCTTAGTTATTCACTGCTTTGAGCACGCACCGCACTGTACTCATAGCCGCCTCCGCGTTCGTACGTCATGAGTCTGGCGCAGCTGAATGCGGCTCGTGATCTCGTGCGGGCGAACCCAGAGCAGTATCCGACGATCGTGCGCGGTGTTCTGCCCATCGGCGACCGGCCTGAGGTCGAGATCCGGCGCTGGTGCGCTGCGTTCGTAGCCGACTTTTTCTGCGCGGATGCGGTGCCCAGCGACACGAAAAACGAGCTGGCCTCGGAGGTGCTTCCCACACTTGTGAAGTGGGTGGCCGACACGGACGCGGGCGTCGTCAAATTGGGCATCATTGTTCTCTGCGAGATCTACCCGCGCATCTACATGCGCACCTGGGCTGCAGGCCCAGCCATGCAGCGCGAGTGGACGCTAGTCAGTGAGCTGAAGAGTGCGGCTCTGTCCCGCTGGAACAGGGACTCGAAAGAGAGCGTCCAGATCGCCGCCATCAAGCTCGCGCAGGTCGTTGTGCTCACGCACCAGCAGATCGTGCAGGGCCATGCCGTGCTTGACCACGTGCTGCTCACGGCCGAAGGCGCGGGGCTGCTGGACCGGCTGCTGGCCATCTTTGCTACGCCCGAGCCCTGCAGCTTCGCGCTGCTCTCGGCTTCTGTGAACGCGGCTGTGTCGCTCGCGCTGGCGCAGCCCCAGCTCTCGGCGCGTATCGTTGCCTACATTGTTGGTTTCGACCTGAGCAAACGCCAGGTTGGCACAGCGTCGCAGCAGCCGCTGGTTCTGCGCTGGATCGGAAAGCTGTTCCGCCTGTCACTGCACCCGCTGTCAAAACAGTTCCCACACATCCAGAAATACCTCGCCGGGTTGAGCAGCTATTGCGCGAACCAGTCGCTGAAGCGCCGCGCAGAGGACGACGGGCCGACGCGGTCGAAACGCCCGCGCCTCGACCATGTCGAGCTTCCAACGGGGCCTCAGCCGGTCAAGGCTCTGTACAATCTTGTAGACACCCAAATGTCGGCTTTCTTTGCCCGTGACCTGCAGTTCAACCTGGCTGTGAGCATGGCAGCCGCTAGCTTGGCTCGCGTTGACGCGGACGACCTCGAAGACTGCATCGACGTTGTGCAAAAGCGGCTCTCAAATGTGAGCAACGCCGACGAGGTCACAACTGCTGCCATCATCCGTCCGGCAGGAGCTACGAGTACGACGCCCAGCCCGGCAGGGACTAGCTCTGCCGCGACCGGTACGTCCGAACCACCCAAAGCAGCACAAAATAGCTCTGCCTCGGGTAGCGGCAGTGCGCGAAGTTCGGTTGGCGTCGGCTCGGAGGCTCCTTCTAAACCTTCAGACAAAGCATCGGCATCGGCATCGGCTCCAAGGGGTCCAAGTCGCGCGGCGCTCGAGGTTGAGGTCCCGCCGGAGCTTCAGAAATTCGACATGATTGTCAATCGCCTATTAGGAGAAGCGCCGCTGCGCGTGGTAGCTCGACTCTCAGCAAGAGGCCTCTCACCGGAGTCGCCGGCTCGACAGCTACTGCAGAAGAAGCTCTATGCGCAACTAGTTTCAGACTTCCGCGCGTCTCTCGAGCCACTCGTGCTATGGCTGAGCGAAGAATATTATGCAGAGGCTGCACGCGAAAAGTATTTCGAGCTTGTCGCTCGCGTCGTCGATGAAATCGTGCCCAAGCTCGAGGTCGATGATTTCCGCATCTTCATTCGTTTGCTCAGCGAGCTCCCCGAGCTGAACAGGGCCATCATTTTCAAAATAAAAAGCATTTGCCTGGACCCCGAGCGCTCTGTTGTCGGCGCCCGTACTCTGAAGTTCTTGATTTTCTTCAAACCCCCGTGCCGGCATGATTGTCTTGACCTGGTCCAGGAACTTGTTCAGGACGGCGTGCAGGGCATAAAGGGCGTGCTTGAAAAGTATAGACCAGACGTCAAATCTGAGGCCGAGGCTAAGCCTGAGCCCAAGGATGAGTCCGAGACTGAGCCCAAGGCTCAAGTCAAAGCCGAGCCCGAGACTGATTCTAAAGTCGAGCCTAAGGCCGAGCTAAAAAGTGAACCTGAAGCTGAAGCAGACCAAGGGAACAAGCTCGATGGCAAAGCAGATCAGAATTAGAGGATGATCTTGTAGCTGTATTTATATATTCAAAAAGAGACTTCGCCGCTGATATCGTGGAGTAATAAGCCTAGCCGCGTTTTTCGTTCCCCCGGGACACTGTCGGAGCATCGAACTGAGTTTGTTTTCCTCATTTTTTTCTAAACATAATAAATATTGTGCATTAATAGTTAGTTTTTAGCTCGGACCCGGGGGCCTAGTGTGCGAGCAAACTTTCGAAGGCCGGCTGCTTAACTGCGATCTCAGGCTGGAAGGGCTGAACCACTCCGAACGCGCCCGTGCCAACGTGCATGCTCTGGCCCAGAATGATGCACTCACTGACGCCCTCGATCTTGTCGGTCTTCATGTAGAACGCGGCATCGAACAAATGGTCGGTTGTCTTCTCGAAAGATGCCAACTGCAGGACAGAATCACGCATCTTAGCCAAGCCGAATCGCGTAATACCAAGCACTTCGCCCTTGAACGTCATCACGTCGCCGAGCAACTGGATGTGCCGCGGGTCCACGGACATGCCGTGCGAACTCATTGTGTGGTTGATCTCGTTAATGATGGATGATCTTGCCGCCTCAATGCCCAGCACCTGCCGCATCTCCAGAATGTGGTTAGTGATCGTTTCTGTGCCAACCACACCGTCGGTGGTCATGACATTCTGCAAGCCGTAGCCCTCAACCAGAAGCTCCTTTGTGTTGTCGCTCTGGATGTTGATAACCGCCCGCGAAATCTCCGGGAAGCCACACACGACAACGTCGGGTAATGCGCGCAGCAGGTGGCTCGAATAACCAGCGGTGCCCTTTGCGTCTTCGTCTGAGTCCAACGGTCTAATCACCACTTGCAGCAGCTGCTTCGAAGGCACAACAATGATATCACTCTCGGCAATCTTCAGTTTCGGGTGCCGCGAGATGGCTGCGGCGATTTGGCGGAGCGTCAGATGCAACTGCAGGCGCTCTACAACGTCCGTGTCGATCTTGATGGCAATGAATGCAGTGTTGGCCGTGTAAACGTCCTCCATATATTCGCTGATATCCCGAAGCAGCGTCTTCTCGACGCGGCCCTTAACAATACGCGCCGTACGTTCGTCGCGGTTGTTAGCCAACGACGCCTTGATGATCGGAGTGGAGATCGTCTTCGAAGCGTTGATGATCTCCTTGATACGTGGCACACCAAGAGTGACGTTCATAGAGGCCACACCAGCGAAATGGAATGTCTTCAGCGTCATCTGTGTGCCCGGCTCGCCAATAGACTGGGCGCCAATGGCACCCACCGCCGTGCCGGGTTCCACCTTAGCGCGGTCGTACTTTTTCAGCGCAGACAAAATGAACATCTTCAGGTGGTTCATGCCGACCTTGTACACCTTCGATACGACAGCATCCGGGTACCGCTGAGCAAACTCCTCTAGATTGTCAGCCTTCTTGAGCACAAATGCCCTGAGCGAGGTCAGGTATGCGAGAGAGCGCTCCTTCACAGTAGACGACAGGTCTTCAAGATCGGCGCCAAGCCGGGACAAGGCCTCGAACGCCGCGTCGCTATCCACAAGCCTGCGGATCTCGGCAGCGCTAAGCGCTCTTTCAGCATTGTCGAAACACTGGTTCGCGCAATGAGCCCACAGGCGCTCAAAGTCGACTGGCTGCGCATCGCCTTCCATATCCATCGGATCCAGGCCATCGCCACCGTACTGAAACTGTACGACCTGGTTTGCAGACGTGCGCACGGTGCTATCATAAAGCGAGCTCAGGTCCTCCAAAGACTTCATGAGTCGTCGACTCATATAGCCTGTCTCTGCCGTCTTGACAGCCGTATCGACGAGACCTTCACGGCCAGAGATAGCGTGGAACAAGAACTCAGGCGGATTCAGTCCAGTGAAGAAGGAGTTCCTAACGAATCCCTTAGATGCTGGCGTGCGCGAGTACTTCAGGAAATGAGGCAGCGTACGGTCTTGGAAGCCATTCGCCACTCGCTTTCCGCTGATGATCTGCTGTCCCACACAAGCCACCATCTGCGAGACGTTTACTGGGGAGCCCTTCGAACCGCACAGAGCCATGATAAGCGGCGCGTTGTGTGGCTCGAGATTCTTAATGCAGTAGTCACCGGCGGCTTCACGGACTTGAGACAAAACACCACTAACTCTGGCCTCTAGCGTTTGTTCCATATTACAACCAGGCTGACATTCGAGCTTGCCCTGGTTATATGTGTCAATCAGAGTATCGCACTCTGCGTACGCCTTCGTGACAAGCGATTGCTTGAGCTCCTCGAGCGAATCGCTCGGCGTGACATCCGAGATACCAATGGAGAAGCCACGGTTGCCAAGGTAGCGGGCACAAAGCTTCGCCATGCGGTTCATGGCAGCCGCAGCCTCGTCCGGGCCGTAGTCACGCAGAATCGCGTAGAAAATGGAGTTCTTGTTACCGTCACCAAGCAACTTCTTCTCCATGGTGCCGCTCAGGATCTCAGACCTCTGGACCACAACGTAGCCGTCATTGGGGCTCATTTCCGAGGGCCAATCAGAACGCAAAGGCTTTTGGAAACTCTTGTTCTTGCCCTCGAGGTTGATTTCCACGTTGGACTTGTGGTTCGGTTTAATGAGCAGCGAGAATGCCTGCTTGCCTGTCCACAATGCCCTGGGCTTCAGAATGGCTGGTGTAGGCAAGTCATAATGAATATTTGCATCGCTCATCATGCTGAGCAATTCGCACAGTTGCCGCCGGTCGAAAAACGAATCCTTGTGAGTGACAAGGTATGAAGCAGAGATGAAATCCTGAGTCGCTGCAATGATAGGAGCTCCGCTTCGAGGCGACACGATGTTGTGCTTAACGCCCATAAGGGCCATGGCCTCAGTACGAGCCTCCTCAGTTTGGGGTACGTGCAAGTTCATTTCGTCACCATCAAAGTCTGCACCATACGGTGTGCAAACACACTCGTTCAAGCGCAGCGTGCGCCAAGGCCGCACCTTGACTCGGTGACACAGAATGGACACACGGTGCAAAGACGGCTGGCGGTTGAAAAGGACAATGTCGCCATCTTCGAGATGCCGCTCGACGGTATCGCCAATCTCAAGGTTCTTAGCCAGCATCATCCTGTTACCGTAGCGCAAGTTACGGCGCGAGGCCTCATTCTTCTTCATGAGGTAGTTGGCACCAGGAAATGTGTCTGCTCCGTTAGACACAAGATTCTTCATTTTGGTCAAGTTGTAGCGTGTGACCTTCTCGGGATAGGTCAGAATCTTAGCGATGCGATCCGGCACTGCGACTTCGTCGATGCGCAGGTTCGGGTCGGGAGAAATAACTGTGCGGCCTGAGAAGTCAACGCGCTTACCGCTGAGGTTACCTCTGAAACGACCCTGCTTACCCTTCAAGCGCTGGCACAGGGCACGAATGGGCGCCGTTTGTGTCGACGTTGGCGTGTCGGCGTTAATGTACAGGGCGAGGCTGAGCTGCATGAAGTCCCATTGGTTCATAAGCTCGTTCAGGGCCATGCCATTGTCGAAGCCGGCTCTAATCTGCGCACTTGCCTTGACGATTTCCGTCAGCTTCACCGTGAGATCATCCTCGTTTGATGCGGTGTCCTGCGTGATGGACGGTCGAATGCACACGGGCGGCGCCGGGACCTCCTGCCACAAGTAGCTGGCCGGCGGCGCTGCGAGGCCGAGCAGCTCGTAGTCACTAGGGTTGAGTTCTTTGAACAAGTTCAGCACTCTGAGTGGGTTGAGGTCATCGAGTGCCTTTTTAGACAGCTTTTCGGCGTCGGGCATGTGCTCGATGACGGCGTCAAAACTTTTGTCAAACTCGAGCTTCTCGTCCGGAGTTTTCTTGCCGATCCAGCGGAATTTGTCGTGTACGATTTTGAGGGGCCCAGCCTTTTTCACAACGCCGTTCAAGGCGTCGCAGCGCGGACAACGGCGCATTTTCTTGCACTGCTCGTTCACACGCTTCAGGACCTGCATGCGGCGCAAGTTGTCGAGCGGCTGGCGCAACTCCTTGCGGAATTGCTTTTTGGTCTCATTTTCCAGCAGCAGAGCGCCGCAATCCTTGCAAATGCACTGTAGGACGGTGATCGTGTGCTTGAAGTAACCGACGTGGAAAACGGGGAGCGCGAGCTTAATGCGGCCAAAGTGGCCCTGGCACGTCGCGAGCCGGCCGCCGCACGTTTCGCACTCCGTGAAGTTGTCGCTCACGCCCATGTGCCGGTCGATGGCGCCACCAGGCTGAGGCTTTCGCCCGTTTTCCAGATTGTAGAGCTCGACATGGTCAATGTCGACCACGCTGAGCTTCTGAACATCGGCGGGAGTCAATACTCCAAATGAAAGGCCGCTGATCTGGAGCGGCGGGTTGTCTTTTACAACGGCCTTCATTCGTGCGCTGGGGCTCGAACAAAAAAATATGCTGACTGCAATATTTCACGATGTGGTACCCCTAACCCATGGGCGCGAAACGGCGAGAAGACATCCACACCTCTCTGAAGGAACGCGTGGGGGATGCTGCGACAATAACATGCATATATTTTTCTCCGGAACTAGGCTTCCATATCTCAATTCCTAACGACGAGTAAGTAAAGCCCTCATAGTAGGTTCCGCTTTAACGCTATCAAGAGCGCACAAGAAGACTCATCTCCAATAAAAGTCAAATAGTATCGAGTATGGCTCCGCCCGACACTGCACGCGGTTATGACGAGTAGCTACGCACTATTTTACGATCTTTTTACTCTCACAAGTGCCTTCATCATATGCTGCTTGGCAGGTTGCTGGAGGAGCCAGAGAATTGGCTTCTGGCAACGTAGCGTCTTTTACAGGTTGTGCCTGCTCAGTCTTGGCCTGTCTCTTATGATCGAAAATTTCGCAAGCGGCATCGAAAGGTCACTAGCATTGATTATACTGGCAGCGTCGTTTGCGCCATTCCCTCTTATTCTGCTTTCGCTCGTTTTTACTAGGTCTGCTACCGAACTTTACCTGGAAACCTTGAGCAGTCTAGTGTTATGTCGTGCTCGGACGCTAAGACTAAATACTACATTAACGCCACGGCTAACAGAGACCCATGCAGCCAATAGTCTGGCAAGCGAATGTGCCTAGCTCTACTCCCCAGGCTCGTGAGTTACTCCCCACGGGAGTAAATCTTAGCATGAGAGGCAAACTTTTTTGCATTGAGCAAGCCCATAATTATATATAAGGTTAACTTCCGTATCTCGAGATTGGCTCTTGGTAGACGGGTAGCCGCTAAGTTGTGGCTCACCACGAAGTCAGTTCATCACGCGGCGGGGGTTGTCTGACAGCCTTGTTGTGTTTGTCTACTGCAACAACTGGTTAGCGCTCGGCGCTCGTCACGTGATTACTTAATATGTAGGGAGCGCCGGGTCCGCTAATGTAAACAGTGTGGTACGTCTCGCGAAGCTGGCCGGCAAATGTACAATTTCTCGGACCCGCAGCAGGGCCAGCAGAGTCCGCTGCGGTCGCAAAGCCCGCTGCGGTCACAGAGCCCGCAGCGCGCAGCGTACGACGCGCAGCAGCAGCAACAGCAGCAGCAACAGCAGTACTACCAGCAGGTGAACGCGCTCTACGGGCAGCAGAACTTTGCCTCGCCATACCACGCATACGCGCAGGCGTCGCCGCAGGGCTCTCCACAGGCCTACGGCGTATCTACGCACCCACAAATGGGCCAAATGGCCGGCGGCGCCGCGCCGCAGCCGTACGCGGCGCCGTTGATGAGCCCCCACGCGCCCGTGCACGCCCAGTACGCACCACAGCAGGCGCAGCAGCCGCACCTCGGGCAAATCCCGTCGCTTCCGCCGTCGGGCCCGCCGTCGCAGGCCCCGCCGCCGCCGCAGGCGCCGCAGCAGGCGTACACGGCGTACGCGGCGTACTCGCCGCAGTTCGGCGCGAGCCAGACGAGCCTCGGATCTGTGCGCAGCGGGTATTCGCCGTACGCGCGGCCCGTGTCGCCGGCGCGTTCGCTGAACTCGCCGCTGCAGTTCCGAGACGCGTCGCCGCAGCGCGACCCCGGCTCGCCGCAGCGCAGCGGTCTGGGCTACCACGGGAATGCGTCGCAAACGAGCGTCGTTAGCGGCAATGCGTCGCCGCAGCTGCCGCCGAGCGCGCAGCAGCTGTCGCCTGTAGCACCAGCCGGGCCTGCGGCGCCCGAATTCGAGCGGCACCCCGAGCGCATGTCGCAGGCCGTGCAGGAGAAGGCGCAGGTCACGAAGATGCGCATTGAGCACTTCTTCAAGATGAATGTGAACCATGCCATTGAGCGTAACCAGCGGCGCGTGAAGTCTGAGCAGGTGCTCGCGTCGGAGCGCGGCTCGGAGGAGCGGCGCAACCGGCAGCTCATGTCCCTCGGCCGCAAAGAGGGCTCGTTCTTGCGGCTGCGGCGCACGAAGCTCGGTCTCGAGGACTTCGTCACGGTGAAGGTCATTGGCAAGGGTGCGTTCGGCGAGGTGCGCCTCGTGCAAAAGCGTGACACGGGTCAAGTCTACGCCATGAAGACACTGTACAAGAGCGAGATGTTCAAGAAGGACCAGCTCGCGCATGTGAAGGCCGAACGTGACGTGCTGGCCGGTGCCGACTCGCCGTGGGTCGTGTCTCTTTACTACAGCTTCCAGGACGACGAGTACTTGTACCTGATCATGGAGTTCTTGCCCGGCGGTGATCTCATGACGATGCTCATTAAGTACGACGTGTTCTCGGAGGACATCACGCGGTTCTACATTGCCGAGTGTGTGCTTGCCATCGAGGCGATCCACCAGCTCGGGTTCATCCACCGTGACATCAAGCCGGACAACATTCTCATCGACAAGTCCGGGCACATCAAGCTGTCGGACTTTGGGCTGAGTACGGGATTCCACAAGACGCACGACTCGTCGTACTACAAGCAGCTGCTCGACAAGGAGCCGCCGAAGCAGGACGAGATCCACCTCACGATCTCGAACCGGCAGCAGATCATGACGTGGCGCAAGTCGCGGCGGCTCATGGCGTACTCGACCGTCGGGACGCCGGACTATATTGCGCCGGAGATCTTTGTGCGCAAGGGCTATTCGCAGGAGTGCGACTGGTGGTCGCTGGGCGCCATCATGTTTGAGTGCCTCATTGGCTGGCCGCCGTTCTGCTCGGAGACGCCGCAGGAGACGTACCGCAAGATTCTGAACTGGCACGAGACGCTGCAGTTCCCCGACGACATCCATCTCAGCCCCGAGGCGGAAGACCTCATTCTGCGGCTGCTCACGTCGCAGGAGCACCGCCTTGGCCGCGGCGGCGCGTCCGAGATCAAGCAGCATCCGTTCTTCCGCGGCGTTGACTGGACGCAGATCCGCAACTACGCGGCGCCGTTCATTCCGCGCCTGAAGTCGATCATGGACACGTCGTACTTCCCGACGGAGGACCTGCAGCAGGTGCCCGACGCGCCACGCGACCCGAAGTCGCGCAACCGCAGCAAGGACTCGAAGGAGGACCTGCCCTTCATTGGCTACACGTTCTCGCGTTTCGACTACTTGACGCGCAAAAACGCCATTTGAGCCGCGTCGGCCCCGCCAGCGCGCAAGTGCGCAACGCAAAATGCGAGAAAGCAATATACACACCCCAAAGCGCGCGCTCCCCCAGTATTGCCGAGCCCGCGGCGCGAGGCATATACCGCGGGGGCGCCGCGCGAGGATAACATAAACCCCCGTGGGAGGGCTTCTGCAGCTCGCCTGTCATATACTTTGAAACCAGTATGAAACGTTTTACGTATTAAAGCATAGCACTTCTTGTGATACCGCAACGCGTCCTTGGCAAGCTCGCTTGCACCTTCATTGCACCTGCTGCGCCACTATACACAGAGCAGGCATGCGCTCGTTTTAAGCGCCCGTGCAAGAAGCGGGATTACATAGATAACGCAGTCATTCACGTCGTTGTCCAAACGTGCGTGCGAATCACTCTTTTAAGGGCCTATGCGCAGCTGCGAAGCTTGCCGCCGCCGCCGCCGCCGCCCGCTACATATACACTTGGCTGCCTGAGCACGGCCTGCAGCTAGAGGCTGGCCACGGCGGCGTCGATCTGCTCAGCGACGTGCTCCGGCGGGTGGGCCGCATCAATCCACGCCCACGACGCGTCCTTCAGCGCGAGGAACTGTTTCACGACGCGCGCCTGCATGTCGCTGTTCTCGTAGCGCTCGGCGCCGTAGCCGCCGCGCCGCGACGCCGTCTCCGTGTCGACGTCGAGAAAAACGACGAGGTCCGGCTCGGGCAGGCCCGCGTCCGGCGCGCGGCACCACGCCAGGTCGAGGCCCTTCGCCGCGCTGAAGGCGATGCCCGAGTAGACGTAGCGGTCGACGACGAGCCACGTTCCGCTGCGCAGCAGCTCGCGCATGCGCGGCACGGCCTCCCAGCGGTTTGCGCTGAAGAGCAGGTGCACGGCCTCGTCGCTGAGCTGCGACGCGTTGCGCAGGTACGCGTCGAGCATTTGCCCAATTGGCGTCGTGCGGTCCGGGAACTTCATTTCCTCGACGCGGCGGCCCTGCGCGCGGAGGCGCTGCGCCAGCGCTGCGCACTGCGTGGACTTGCCGGCGCGGTCGAGGCCCTCGACGACAATGAACTTGCCTGCGGGCATGCCGCGCGCAGACGCGGCAGCGGCGCGCGCGAACTCACGCCTGCGCGTGTGCGTGGCGCCGTGATACGCGTAGTGCGGACGAGGGTGCAGAAAAAGTCGCGGCCGCGCGCCCACACCCCTTTTCCCTCTTTACAGTCGTCTCCCTCGACCGTTTCTGATGGCCGCTGCAGCGTGCAGCGTCGTCCCGGCGGGGGAGTAGAGCAACGTCCATCGCTGGGCACCTAGGACTGATGCCGTGAAGTCCCGGGAATCAGCACGAGAAACATATCCGCGCAAAGCATGCAAACATATCGATAAATAATTAAAAAAAAAAAAAGTGGAGCAGGAAAAGCATAAATAGGATTTTGGGGCCGCCTGCCGGCCGGCCTAGGACGAGGGCGTCTCGAGGAAGACTATGTCCTGGTTCGAGACGAGGGCCCAGCGCCCGCGATAGAGCACGTCCTTCCCCTCCCACGTCGCGTCGAGCAGGAGGTGCGGGAAGTCCTTTTCGCTGAAGCGGCTCTGCCGCGTGCGCGGCTGCCACTTCGAGTCGGCGCGCGGCCGCTCGGCGCGGCGCTCGCGGCGCTCGTGGC